>JALDAQ010000443.1:0-12263 GCA_025584915.1 Monochamus saltuarius
AATGCTGGACAAGCTTGTTTATATGTTAATTCATGACCATATCCATCTTGCCAATAGTATTTTAAATCTTCAGCATATTCTAGAACCTTAAGAATTAATTAATTATCATTTTTGTTTGTGTCATTTCAGAAATTTAATATAAAATTTAGTTAAAAAAAAAATTACTTTCTGTGATAAAACTTCTCCTTAGCAGTAGGAAGACAGCTGTACTCAAACCAACACAGTGATGTTGGAATAGGAGCGGAAGTGTATGCGAGAGCAGACTTTAACTTATTAATGTATCTATCCTGCTCCACTTCCGTTCTTCTAGTTCTCCTGTTGGTTTGAGTAGACCTTAATTTAATTTCAAAATTGCACGAGATATCTTAAAAATGTTGTAGGTCAGCACAATCGCTTTAGTGACTCGCTATCCAGTAAATAGTCTGGCAGAAGCAGTGAAGCTGCAAAGTGTACATTTTCAGTATAGACGTGTAATGCACCCGCCGCAATACCCTCATCGTATTATATGATGTATTAGTTTGGTTGATAGGAAGTGGTTTGACTAGAGTGCGTGAGTGAGAAGGAGAAAGCACGGAGGGAGTGGAAAGGAACGAGGTACCAAGCGGCAGTTGGAGCTGAAAGGGAGAAAAAAAGGCGGTATAACGCTTAGCTGAGATCCTTGCTGGGGTTCTCACCTCGCATTCGCCGGGTCACATACCCTGAGGCCGGCCACTGGGGAGATTGTCAGCTGTGTAGGCGCTTGGACAAATTCTGATAAAGACAGGTAAATAAAAACTCTGCCCTCCCGATATCTCTACGCAGAATTTTGTCGGGTTTCTTGTGCAGGACGTGTAGGTACTTTGTACGCCGCACACCGGTCATTTGCTAGGACTTAAATATAATATATATCTTGTTGTCTAGTGTCACTTTATTTGTAATATATGATATAGAGAATCACACATTAGTCATTAACCTGTACCCATCCACCCCGATAAATTAGTGGTCTCTAGTAAAAATTCAGGGTATAACAGGCGCTAACTTGTTTGGTAAAGTAAAGGAACACAAATATACACATTAATATGAATTTATGCGGAAGTTTCAATTTTCAAATTTATATCTGCAAAGTGAGGACAGTTGGTCTTTTTATTAAAGTGAGGACTGTATAATATATTCTTATATATAACGCACATTATGAGGACGCTGATATACGACAGCAACCACCGACAGATATTATTAAGGTCCGTGCGATGATGCCAAACCCAGTTGTTTGGAGTTTTATTATCGATATCACAGACTGCAAAAATATGATTTAATGCCACCTAAACTTACTAAAGCTTATTCACGGCTATATTCAATTACGTTCCGTCATCAAATAAAGAGCTAATAAAATCAAGTTTTTTTATTACAATCTTATTTTTAATATGATTGAAATACGGATTCTGTACCATTATCAATTTTGTATAATGAAAAAATTAACATTAACATGAAGAAATTTCAAAATGAATTTATAATAAAACTTCTTTATGTAATTGTATAAAGAAAAAAGAACTTCACTTGCACATATAAGTCAAAAATTAAAAATAAGTTTATATATACAGATTGTTCTAAAAAGGTTTAATATAATGTAATCAATTAACTTCTAAATGGAATATCTTTTAATTTAATTCAATTTTGGATTTTACGGCAGAAAACGCAGGTAGGTATGTGTTAAAGCTTGAATTTAATTAAATATTGCTAATTTACGCGACAACGAAATATGATATACAGGGTGTTCTATTTAAATTTATTGAGAAAACGCTTACTCCGAGTTTTGGGATACCCTGTATACTACTAGAAGGGAATTCTAAAAAATGTTACGTATGTTAAAAGGTTTTACTATAAAACACGAGTATAGCTTTCATACTAAAAGAGATACAGGGTGTTGAAAATACCCCTCTGATTTTGCAAAAAAGTCGCTATAAATTGTGAACGACTCAGTATAGACCCCAATAATCCCATATTAGGAGAATGATCAAAATAAAGGCAATCGAATAATGATTTCTATGAATGATACTATAGGAAACAACTACTAGGCGGACTAATGCTCACAGCTCTTATTAGAAAAAGTTTTTAATAAAATTTAGAATAACAAAGTTACAGAACAAATGACCTTAGGTGGAACATCCTATATTCAATACTTATACAGGGTGTTCAGTACTTTGATATAATTTCCTGGTGTCTTTGGTATTAAGTCTACCTAAAAATGTTGGTTATAAAACTAGTTTATTGAATTGCAATATATCATCTAAAGGTATTGAGAACCACACAGGATGTTCCAATTTTTCCTCAACATATATCAACTTAAATGAGAGCCCATATATTATTACATTTTTGGATTCTACTTCTAATTCTAAGTTAAATTGGTATAAGGTTTAATTCAACTGTTTTTGAGATATTTGAGATTTTAGTGAAAAAATTACAATTGTACTATAATATTTCAAGCATGATATAGAAAGAATAAATATTGGTTACAACTCTGGTACAACCTCTGTGACAAACACTCGTATTTGTCATTTTCAAATTTAAAACATGATTCAGACATAGTTAAAATACCATCATCCAATAAAATTAAGATGCCAAATCATCACCTAAAAAATTCGGTATTTTATACTTACCTGTCATTTTATCAAATGTATTAATCACAGACAGCAGATCTGGTTTTTATGGCGGTGGTCCAGTGGCGGAAATACAGGCTATCGGTGGCATACATTTCTAAGTGAACTGAAAATGCATTTCGATATTCGAATAAAAGAGGTTTAAAATTTCATAGTTAGCTGTGCTCATGCAAACGGAGATATTTTTGAGGATTTACTCAAACAAATTGTTAACATGATTATCTTTATTCGAGGATATAGCCGAACTTAAAAAAATATTTTAATTTTTTCAAAACATTTTAAAAACCTGTAAGTAAAATAATTTGGAATTGGACACATATTGTGACTCTATAATAATATTCAATAATATTCACTACAATTTCTCTACGAGTGACAATCAAGATAAGATGCTTTTCGAAAATTCGCATTCAGCAAGAGTTCTTTAAGCTCAACGCTGTTTATTCACCAGAAGAGGCACATTATATTTTTTTCGGTTATAAAATTCCATCGGATTCTCTAATAAATTCATTGGCGTACAAAATGTTTTAAAAGGGTGAGGCACAACTTTTTCCGCGCGCCACTGGTGATTGAAGCTGCACACAAATATATGCATTTTATTGCACCTTAAATACATACAATGTGTACCCAATTTCAATTTGATATCGCCTGTAGGTTCTGAGATATTAATCGAAAACAGTTCCAAAATAAAGATTTCAACACCCTGAATATTTTTATTATGCATTTCCGGACGTTTGTTTCTCTAAACTATTATCTTAAAATTAAGTCTATCTATCCCCTGTTTCACTACAACAGTCGAATTACGGGACACCTTGTCTATACCAGTTGACTGTATTTAATACAAAATGAATTAAAGCTTTTGCAGGCAAACAACTTAAAAACTATCAACTTTAGACACTCGTAAAAAGTACATTTTTTAACTAAAAAGGGCGATTACGATTCTTTGATTAGCAATTGCATATAGGGTTGCACAAACATTTTAGGATTGGTTTACAAACAGAACACTGTAGAAGTTTAATCAAAATTATAGGTAGATTTTTATTTCTTAGATAAAAAATTCAATAATCGTAATTAGAATTGTAACTTTGATACCCTGTGTCATTTTACTTATCCATATTTAGAATAAGAGATGTTTGACTCAATCGCCGACATATATTGGTCTCCGTCAACGTTTTGAAGACACCCTGTATACTTACTTTCCTCTAAAGATGCGACTAATTCATATTTTGTATTTGGGTAAATTTGTGTGTAAACGGAAATAAAATTGATACCAGTATATTTTTATCAGTACATTTATCATATTATAACAAGAGAATAATTATATTTAACAATTCGCAACGAATTCAATTTTGTTTATTATGTTATTGATGTGATAGCCAGCTAACATACGATATTTGACCTTCTTTAGGATCGAGTAACGTTGCCGCTTCTATGGTCCACACTTAACTCGCGGCAAAGTAATCGTGGTGCATGAGCAAATAGTGGGAATATACGTCTTGAAAATATACGCACGAAGTCAGCGCCTAAAGCGGAAAAAGGCGGAACTATAACATATGATTTCAGACGTACTAAATAGCACATTTTTTTGCATCATTCAAATCTACTGAATGATTACGTAACTGACAAAGTGTTTGTCCACATTGTCAAAGTGAGGTCCAATATACGGACCTCACTTCAAACGTAAATTTTCTTCGAACGGTCCTCACTTTATACTCTGGCAGAATATATATATCTAACCAAATATACAGTTTAATAAGTTTTACATTTATAAACCTACCTTCAAATCATGTACCATAAAAGGTGAGCACCACGGAGATTTACTCCTTCTGTTCCAAGCAGTTTCAAAGGCACAAGCTGTATACATTATCTTAATATCCTCTGAAAATAAAATGCATGTAGTAAAAATTCAAACTAATAAAAATTAGGTTCAGAAGTTTATACTAACAAAGATATCAATTATTGTATTCAAATGACAAAGCTCTTAGTGAAAATGAAACAGGATCCATTTAACTAAAATTAAATTTGCAGCATTTTTAGTTTAGTTTAGAGCACTGTGGAAAGATTTATTCTGAATTTGATGTCTTACCATTTACCAATATGGGAAGAGAACCATTCCGACATTTTTATTTTAAATGTTTCACCTGATTATGAACTATACTTACATATAGCGAACAAATCCATCGAATGTGTGGAAACTATAAAATTTTTAGGAATAACAATTGATTCCAAACTTACCTGGAAAGCTCATATAAATACAGTAACTAAAAAACTAAGTAGTTACAGTTATATGATAAGAAACTTAAGGGAAACTGTATTGTTTCATGTATTGAAACTTCTCTATTAATTATGGATTAGTACAGTCAACCCTTCAATATGGCTTAATATTTTGGGGTGCATCACCCCATTTCGATAAAGCTTTCATAGCCCAGAAAAAAATTCTGAGGGCTATGTATAATGTACCACCACAAACATCGTGTAAGCCACTTTATAAGAACGCAGAGATACTAACGTTACCTAGTCTTTTTATCTACCAAATAACATTACACACAAAACAGAATAAGCATTCTCTTGAGAGGAACGAGGACATACATTCATATAATACAAGAAATAAAGCAAATATTCATCAGCCATTTTCACGCCTAGAAATAGGTCAACATTCGCTAAAGTACATTGGAGTCAAGTGCTTTAACAAGTTCATTAACATAATGGATACAGATGAGACTATACAACCTAATACCACTAATAGCTTTAGAAATAGGGTCCAATCATTCTTAGCAGACCATACATTCTATAGTGTAGAAGAATTCCTCAATTTTTAAATTTCTAAATATTGTGTTAGTCCAATGTATGTTCTGTGTATGAGAGTATATTGTATTCTTAGTGTTTCATTTTTTTTTGCTTTTTTTTGCAGATAGGTTTGTACATTGTATATTTTATTATGTGTAGTGTATAAGTCTCATAGATGAATAAATTTCTTTCTTTCTTCTTTCTTTCTGGTTTATTTGTTAATTTAGACAGAATGTTACTAGCGAAAATAAAATACAAAAGTTTAGCCTCATGACAGGAGAAAAATTGGCAGTTTATTGGTTTTCCAATTTTTGAGCATACTGTGCAACTTTTTGGAATTATGAACTTGTTAAGATTTATTCATATTTTTTATTTTATTTTACTTTTATTTTAAGTTGTCGCTCATTTTCATTTTATAATTCTTGGAATTCACCTCTCAATATATAAGTACATATTTCAATATACACTATTCCCGTCGACGAACACTATCGCGTGATGTGGTGTGTGATTTTTCTAATATTTAAATTGTATATTTTACGACTACTAAATATTTACCTGCATTTAAAACATCTTGAAGATTTAATCTCTTATTAATTTCTTTTATAACATTAATCATATAAGAACTTTGCTCAAATGCATTCCTTTCATCTAAAGTTTTCGGGTTCTTCTTTACATCTTTATTCCATCTATCACATAATTTGTAGAACTAGAAATTGACAATATTACTAAACTGTTTCTCTTAATTTTAAATTAACATATATTGCTGGCCAGATAAACTTGATTCATTTGGAAAATTAGTATATAATCTGATCTAAATGACAAAAAGGTAAAAATAAATTAAAAGCGACAGAAAACACCATGTGGTAAAACAGTTGATAATGTTCAAATAACAGATATCTACGTAAACTGATCAATCGTTCCTATATAGCTGAGACTGGTTTAAAATTTATTAAAAAATTAATAATAATCAATGTGAAATATGAAACCTGTCAATGAAATGCAAAAGATAAGCTTTCTTGTTTTTCTTTTAACACCTCCTGGACACATTTATGGTAACTGTACCCATGCTACGCAAAGGCTAGCCCAAGTTAGGGCCGGTAAAAACACCTGTGCTACAAGATGATACGCCGACACGAGTTTCCTATTCAGCAAATTATAATTAGATTTCATTTTTTTCATGTCTTATTTTTTGTAAAAGTTGACTTAGTTTACCATCAGAAAAGTAACAGGTAAGAGTTTAATATAGAGATTCCAACTATTTTTATTTACAAGACTATTCGTCTATCTTATAATAACTATTTGTGAATGTTACACATAAGAGAACTAAGAATACAATATCATTACTATTTTTTTCAGTAGTATAAATATCTAAAATTTTTTCGTTCAACCTTTATAATTGTTACTAAAATCGATTTCCAGTGATGCAATATGACAAAAGAAATATTACTGAAAAAAAATTCAATCACAAATTTTGAGGCAGCTGCACCAGCTTACTAGTTCTAGGCCTCAGGCACTAAAACTCAACTTGAAACATTTATCTTTATCTACATTTGCCAAGACAAATTACTTTTCCTTTACCACATACGGTTTATACATTTCACTTTCTTTTTTATATTGGATATCTGGTGAGAATGGAAGAGGGAAGGCAGGCGAAAAGGATATGGCAGACAAAGGCAGTGCAGAAAAGATCCCACGTTCTGCATGGTCTTCATGCAGAACGTGGGATGACGTTATAGCGGATAACCTGAGAAGGAAGAGCAAAACATGGAAAGAGGGAAAAGAACTGGCAATAAACAAGAAAGACTGGACGAGTTTTGTGAATAATTAATTGTGTTCACCTTAACACCTTCGAGTATAATAAGGTTTTTGATTTTATATATCTATATATATATATATATATATATATAAACGTGACATTTTCCGTGAGGCCTCTATACTGTTGTAATGTTACTAATCAGTTAAATATAAATAATATTAAATTAAGTTTACTAAAAGTCTTTACTAGGAATTTCCAAACAACGGAATAATTAGAAAAAAAAAAAACAACTAATGACACGAAACATGTACTAACCTCTAATGCTTTAGCACACTGATTTGACTGATTTTGATTTCGACTCCTGACCTCAAATGAAGTTTCTAGCATAGGTGTTGTTACTGCTTTACGGCTTATGCCTCCAGGGCAGCCTTTAACGTGTTTAATGTAATTCAATCCCGTGGATACTTGCAGATTGTGTGAAATGTATGGATATTGTTTTGACTAAGGCGTAAGTACCGCTAAGTCAATTTTACAAAAGATACAAAAAACGTTTTCTTCCTTTTCTAACACAGAACGAAGCAAAATCATTATCATCGTCGGTAGTTCAACTTGGTGCTCAAGTCTTTTTCTGTTTTATTTTATAATTATGTTACGCCTCGTTTACACATTACTAACTAAAGGAGTATTATTTTTTATCTTGTGATTAAAAGAGTAGTTAATATCAAAATAAAAGTTTTTATTCTTAGAATAAACCAGTATTAACAAATAATATTTTAATTTACTTTTAAATTATTAATGATTCTTTGACTGTTTGTTCTTATGCGCTTACTGCCATTGTGCTGTCACTTAGAAATAACATCAAATATTTTATGATTTAAAAATTTTGTTATTTAAGGCGGATAGGTACACGGTACCGCTTAATTTTACACTCTATAGTTTCACCAAAAAGTTATTTTGAACAAAATTGGAGTTTACGCCTTATTGTCAAAACAACGTCGATATTAATATAATAAATAATATGCCTTTATTTTATCACAAAAACAAATAATAAACATAATTACATAAACGGCGGCGAGATCTAGCAGAGCTACTCATTCTAACCGCCAACTTAAAACAGAAAAAATAATTATACTATGTATACACGGAGTAAACAATATTTGGCACAAGTGAAAAAAACAAAAACAAGTACAATATTAAATATAATTATAATTACGTTCTTTGGTTAATAATATGATTTTTAATTGGTTTTAAAACTAGTCACAGAGGTGCAAGAGGTAACATTTACAGGCAAAGAATTGTAAAGTTTCACAGCATTATAACTGAAAGAGCGCTGAAAGATTGCCGAACTGTGTCTTGGCATAACAAATTTATTACGGTGACGAGTAATTCTATGATGCACACTCGCAGCACGGACTAGTCTATCACACAAATAGCAAGGTTGTTCACAAGTGACAATCTTATAGATTAATGTTGCCAGATGAACAATAAATCTCTCTTCTAGCTTTAGCCATTTAGATGAAACAAAAAGTGGTGAAACATGATCATACTTACGTACACCATAACAGAACTTAAGACAAGCATTCTGTAATTTCTGGAGGCTATTTTTGTCTTTAACAGTAAGTGCAGGCCAGTATAAAATATCGCAGTATGCTAGAGTTGATAGAATTAACGTGTCAGTAAGTTTAAGTATATTATTAAGTATTTAAGTATATGTGCCCACTATCCTTTTTATGTAGTGTTTTAGGCTTTTCACGCCAGCCTCCCATATTCCACCAAAATGTGGAGAATTTGTGGGAATAAAATGCCACCTAATACCCATATCGGTGGTAGCGTCTGAAATAAACTTACAGTTTTCTCTCAAAAAGTTGCCTATCAATTGAAGTTCCTTATTGGCCTTAACAAAGTTCGTCCCTTTATCCGAGAATACCTCAGATGGTTTTCCTTGTCTGCTAATAAAGCGATTGAAAGCCTGCAAAAAGTCATCCGTACTTAATGATAGAACGAGTTCGAAATGAATCACGCGTGTAGCAAAAGCTAACAAATATAGCTACCTAACTTTTTATAATTTTACATTCGCGACCGCGCCTATCCTTTATTGCGAAGGGACCGGCATAATCAACGCCAACCCTAGAAAAGGGCAACGTTGGTTGGATACGGGCCGCAGGCAAATCACTCACTATTGGCTGCACGTTTTGTTGGTTATACCTACAACACTTTATACACTTCAAAACGGTTTTGCGTGCAATATTACGACCTGAAATGAGCCAAAAAGATTCACAGATGTTTGAAAAGAGTAGCTGTGGTCCCGCGTGTAAAATATTTTCATGCGCAAGCTGAAAAAGTAATTTGATAAAATGATGCTGCGGTGATAATAAGATTGGGTGCTTCTTGGCATATGCAAAATCAGAATTGGCTAACCTGCCACCCACTCGTAGTAAACCGAAATTGTCCATAAATGCATGTAAAACTGAGTATTTCGCTGTTAGAGGACAATTTACCCTTGGTCGAAAGAATAGCATAATCTGTGGAAAAGCATTCCTGCTGAGCAATTTTAAGTAACCTCTCTAACCTATTATTTATTTCGGACACAGTAAGTGGTGAAAAGTTACGCATTTCTGGGGTTACTTTTGACTTATGTACAAATCTGAACATCCAAGCAACGGATCTTTTTAACTTGTTCAACTTGAAAATCGTTCAAACGGAAAATAGGTTTTAATCGAAGATGCAAGAACTGAAGATTTACGTATTTCATGTAACTCGTTACAAGTAACCTGCATGGTGGGTCATAAACTACTGTCCAATAGCAACCATTCGGGGCCGTGCCATTCTTGGTTCTTATGCCGCGAGAAACCAAATCTGCTGGGTTATCCCTTGTTGGCACGTGTCTCCATTCAAATGAATTGGTAACTTTTAGAATCTGCTACGCGACTGTCAACGAATGATTTTAATAAATTGGAGGATATTTCTATCCATCCTAACACTATAGTTGAATCGGACCAACAATATATGTCGTTGAATTCGATATCAATTGATTCCAACACTTTCGATATGAGTCGAGTTAATACCAGCGCGACGCAGAGCTCGAGACGTAATTTAATACTTCCTGTTTACTTGCAATTTATTATTATGGTATATTGATGTATCAACATATTCCTGGGTTATCTGTAGTTTAATTGTGTAGCAATAAGTAAGTTCAATGTATGCTGTTATGTATATTAAGCAATTTCGTAAATAATTATATATAAATATATTTTAGCCAATGTATATTGATTACAAACCTGAATTTCATCGTACGTAGATATATTAAAATAAATAAGTAGAAACATGTGAATATAATTTCAACCTTTTTACGTGGCGATCCTGCCACCAGCATAAGTAAATATTCAAATTAACGTGCTGTGTAAAAGTAATTTCAATTCAAAAATGGGTCACTCGCAATCTAAGGAGCAAGATTTAACTGAAAATGGTGTTGTCAACTCCAATTTTATGGTGAAAAAATTTAGTGTTTCGATGGACGTCAAAATTATCTTATATGTTATGGTTGTGATGATGGGCGCACTTCTAGCTTTAAAAATATGCATAGGAAGAGAATCCAAAACCAAATACGTCGGAATATGGCGCTCTCAACAATCAGTGTAACTCCGTCGGTAAATTCCTAAAGGATCAAAGGACGAGTCCACATCCCTTCAGCAGTTGGAAGAAGAATTGTGTAGTGGTAGTGGTGAAAGTGAATTCGTGCCTAGGTGTAAACAAAAGAATTATAGTTATAAATAACAGGAAACTTAAGAAATTCCACCGGAACTTATATAGGTATTGTTGGTTATTCTATGTAATCTATTAGTGTTAGTAATTCAAATTCAAAAGAATGTTTTATTTTCCTGGTCTTCTGAATGTGATAATGCATTTAAAACTGTCCAAGATTGTCTGGTGTCAGCACCATTTTTAACTTGTCCTGATTTTTCCCGTAGCTTCACACTTCAAACAGATGCATCCGCTTACGGCATAGGCGCTGTACTTACACAAACTTTTGATGATAGAGAAAAAGTCATATGTTTTCTATCACGCACTCTGACGAAACAAGAAAGAAATTATTCAACGACAGAGATAATGTCTTTTAGTAATCTGGAGCATTGAAAAACTTCGTCATTACTTAGAAGTGACACATTTTACGGTCGTAACTGATCATGCATCCCTTATTTGGATGAATCGTCTTAAGGACCCTCAAGATCGTTTAGCTAGATGGGCAGTTAGATTGCAACCTTATGATTATACTATTGTCCATCGAAAGGGAAAAGAGAATGTTGTACCTGACCTTTTATCTAGGTGTGTACCAGTTTCTGTAGACGTTGTTACCGATATCGAGCTCTCCGATTTTTCAAACACTGTCGACCCTTGGTATAATAAAATGTTAAAGTTAGTTGATGAGAAACCGGATAAGTTTCGGCAGTGGCGTATTGAAAATGGTCTTCTGTATAAATTTACTCGTTGCGACATTTCAGAAATTTCAGAAAAGTGCAATTATTGGAAAATCGTTGCACCAAAGGATAAAAGGTTGAATTATGGAACTAATATTCTGTGGATGTGCAGGAAATTGTAATCTGATGAACTGTACTCGTAGGAAGCACGGCCTCCCTTGCAATGTTGTATGTAAAATTTGTGAAGGCGCTACTTGCAGCAATACCGATCGATATTCAGTTTAAGACATTATTGCGGCAGAGGAAGAGACCTTAGATAAGAAAGATGACAAAGAAAATGAACAGGCTAACGATTTGTCACTTGATGGAGAATCCGATATTTAGTAACGAGTTGAAATTATGAATGAAGCAGGTTAGGTCAAGTTACGGTTTAATTGTATTTGATTTGAGATCAATAAAGAGTTTCTGAAACTCAATTACATAAAAATCGACTTTCTATTTACTCTATTTCTTTCCAGGATACATAATTGAACTTTAATCCTTTTCGACGTCAAATTCTGCTTTGGTGACCGAAAAAACCCCCCTTAACAATTTCTCGTTCGTCTTTTTCGAGTGTGTCTGGAAAGCCTGGAGACGACCTTCAGGTCTAGGTTGCGGTGCACCAGGTGCTCGGGG
>JALDAQ010000444.1:0-12221 GCA_025584915.1 Monochamus saltuarius
GAATCCTTCACGAGCAACTGCTTTATCCATACCATGTGCAACGAGTACAGGCCTTAAATCCAATAAATGATCATCAAGCACGTTTGGTTTTTTGCCGCTGGTTTCTACGTCATGATGCTGAAGACCCTCGTTTTCTTGCAAACATTCTTTTTACTGATGAGGCCGGGTTCACAAGAAATGGAGTGTTTAATTTTCACAACACGCATATTTGACCCGACGAAAATCTTCATGCTCTAACAGAATCTGAACATCAGGCACGTTTTTCATTAAACATTTGGATGGCTATTGTAGGTGACAGGTTTCTAGGTCCTGTTGTTTTACCAAACCGATTAACAGGCGCTGCTTACCTCAACTTTCTGCAGAACACACTGTATGAGTTTTTGGAAGACATTCCTTAGAATCAGAGGCAACAAATGTGGTTCCAGCATGATGGTCTTCCAACTCATTTTTCCATGGCCGTTAGAGAGCATTTACACCAAACTTTTCCACATAGATGGGTAGAAAGGGCCGGACCTGTTTTATATCCAAACCAAGGAGGGTGTTTTCGAAAGAGTTCGAATATCGTTGAAATGAAAATGTCGTGTCTGCTTGGAAATGGACGGAGGATACTTTAAACATCATCTGTAACTTTGTTTTTTGTTTGTTAAATATTTTACAGTTTTTTAACACCCTGTATATTACTAATACATCAATTTTCCGATGGATTTTGAATGGAGACGTTTGTTAATTGAAAATTTAACGAAAACATCGACTTTTAATGACAGTTTTCGAAAAAATTACTTGTTTGAAGCTCGTTTACATCTGACATTACGACTGTTTAAGAAGTTAGGCAAGAACTTTACTATTTTATTAAAACCGCAGTCGCAGACATTTTTCTTATTGCCAACTTCTTTTAAATCACTGTCAATAATTTATCAACACCCTATATGTTTAAGCGGTTAATAAATCCCCTCGGTGCGGAAAGGAGGTCGCCGGAATCTCCAAAACGGGGGCATGAATGACCGAGCTCTCGAACATATTTTCGTAAAAATTCTTTTTCGAGATCCATCTGGTATCCTCGAGTCGCTCCGTTCTCCACCATTTTCTGTCTCTGTCTCGCCCGCGCGGTCTCGACAGCGGAAATAGCGAAGAGCGAGCGAGTTGGACGTCATTGTGTACCTGTTTCCCACGAGGAGGCTCATACCGTCAAACCATACTGCCACGCAACGTCTTTATATAAGATGGTTTATCGTTCTTATGCCGGATTCGCTAATGACGGGGCTTTCGTCTGTTGCCCGGATTAGGCTCATTTGCGGGCGTGGAAGGAAAAGAGTTGAAATGTAATTTAATCCACATTTGCCTCCTTCTAAGAGACAGGCAGGGTTTGTTTTTTGCGAAACTCTTTTTTCCTAAACAAAAATAACTCTGAACTTTCGCGTTATTTAAAATTATGAACAGAAATTCGAAACAAACCAACCTCTCCTAGTATATCCTAACAAAAACTTGAACATTTTTCTTTCGCAAATAAAGAACATTATTTACTGCATTATTTATTGAATATCCTGGTGCTGTATGCTAAATCTTTACGAATTCTAGGATCGTTAAATATCCGTTGAGCATGTAAAATAGAAGTAGCATCACTCGAGTGTGGTCGCTATAAAATACTTTTTATGCCGTCAAAATTAACGTAGTAATATCCCAATGTAACTCGTTTTTGACATGCAGGGCGCGTAAAATATTTTACAAAAGTCAAATTTTGGATGTAATTTTTCTAAACGACACCATATTTCATTAAAATTTGACACTGGACAGGCTAATATGCCTGTCACAAGTCGAGCACATACACACTTAGGAGCCGCGGCATACATTGTTGCCAAATCTCAAGATTTAAGGGAAATGTCGAGAATGTTATTATCCCAACTTTATAAGATAAAGTATAAGCAGCACACTTTGCTAAATACCTTAAATTTCAGTATACAGAGTGTCTGTGAAAGGTTGGTAAATCTCGAAGCTGGAGATACTGCTGACCAAAAATGCCTTATACGAATGTTGCTGGTTTTATTTTGAAATATCTCAATAACTTTGAAACCAGTCTGTGTATTAAAAAAAAAATTAGCACAATTATGTTTTTTGGCACGGCAAATAAGAATTTTTAACTAATTTTGACGTTACTAGTTACACTAAACAGCAAAAAAGATCTGCCATTTGAAAGAAACATGCTGTGCCATAAGTGGCGCCCTCTACTAGTGACGTTAAAATTAGTTAAAAATTCTTATTTGCCGTGCCAAAAACATAATTGTGCCAAATTTTATTTTTAATACTCCGACAGGTTTCAAAGTTATTGAGATATTTCAAAATAAAATCCTAGCATTGAACGCCTTGTATTTTTGAAACCAGCAACATTCGGATAAGGCATATTTGGCTCAATCGACTTTTTTTGGTCACCAGTATCTCCAGCTCCGAGAACTCCCAACCTCTCACAGACACCCTGTAGAATTAAATTTATTAAAACTCAAAACTTCACAACTTATATAATTCTTATTACGATTTCAGTAAACACAAACAACACAGAAACTTGCAAAATTATTCTCCTTTCGCAGAATTAACGTTGGCCGTTTGTTTACTTGCTTGTGTACCACCCTATTAGCATATATCACAACAGGTGTTCACCTATACTATGTCAATTCCAGAGGTCATTGACCCAAATTTTATATGTCCTTCTATGGTCACAGAAAAACAATTTCTTATAAAATTATTTTCCATTGCAGTTACGAACTCTGCCATGTTTACGATTTTGATGGTGCCGAACACGCTGGTTTTATTACTTTTTTTTTGTACAAAGTAGAGGGCGCCAGTTGCTGACATTTTGTCTGACATTTTTTACTCTACCTTTTTTTAAGTTTGATTTTTCCTATTCTAAGCTTTGTAATATTATGTAAAATTTTATTTTACGCAAAAAAGGTGGTCTTTTATTAAGCAAACCACACTTATTTTTCAACGTTGTATCAGCCCTAGTAATATTGCTAACTAACTAAACGAAACATTCATATTTGATACCAGATTTTCCTGGCAAACCTATTATTTTGGAAGGAATAATACAGTCGAGCACATCTGGTCTCTTATGTTACCAATACGTAAACAGTAAATCAGCTAGTAAGTCTGGGGTCGAGAGTGAGAATCTGTGGTTTCCCGCGATATTTTTTGCCAGCCATATGGGATTAAAACAGGCATGCTGTCAAGTATGACTAGTAATTTAATACATATTCGCACTGGGACGTAACCCTTTAATAATAATAGGGTGCTACGCTTCCCTGACAATCGACAGTACAATGTGAAGATATATAACGCACTTGTCGAGGCCAAATGTGTTACGTTGATCCCTCATAAGTGGTAGAAATTGATAAATCGCTTTATTCGCAAAATAGAATTTAGAAGGACTTGCAGTTGTTTTTGTAGTGATATACAAGGTGTGACTTTGAAGGGGTCATGTTTACACCGAGGTAAATTTTGGTGTTTGGAAACACGTTTCTCAAGTTTTGTCGTGAAAATTTATTTCTTTTCTTTCATATTCCGGTGCTAAACAGATATACAAATATACACACTTAGAAGCTGCGGCATACATTGTCGCCAAATCTCCTTTAACATTATTCTCGTTTCGCAGAATTAACGTTGGTCGTTTGTTTATTTGCCTGTATACCACCCTGTAGCATATATCACAACAGGTGTTCACCTAAACTATATCAGTACCACAGGTCATTGGCCCAAACTTTATAATAATATGTCCTCATATGGTCATAGAGAAACAAATTTTTATAAAATTGTTTCCATTGCAGTTCCATGCTTATGTGAAATGCGAAACTGTTATGAAATTGCAATTAAGGTACAATTATGGTTAAGTAAAAACTCTTGTAACATAATTTGCTTTTTGTATCACTACTAATGAAGTAAACAATTGAAATCCAGAATAGTTTGCCATATTGTACGGTCGTTTTGTGGTTAATTTTCCGTTATTAATATATAACTAAAATTTTATTGTTTTTTCTGATTCGATTTTAGTTAAATTAAAACGTGAGGAATTTGCTAACGATATTATTAATCATTCAATAAATAAGCGCGCTTTTTCAACATTGGCAAAATAGATATTACGATTTAAAAAGTTGTCGCGAGATGTATTAATATTTTATAATAAAATTACTCACTGTATTTTTTCAAACAGCAAATTAACATTATTAAGTACAAGTAAATACAATATTACAACGGCATTGGACGACTTCCATCTTCTGGGTGGATTTTCTTTGTACGTAATTGTTATCTAAAAACGAAGTGTATAACTAATTTATTATTAATTTTTGACACACTTAAAATGTTGCTAAACTACTTCTCACGGTTTCGACTATCGCCACTACTTGGGATTGAATACCAGAGCGACAAGTAAAACTGATTAATATGAAATATAATTGACACCTTTTTTATATACGATTAGAAGAGATGCAATTTAAAATATTTACCGGGATGTAGCATCTACAATACAAACATCTTCATAGTTTGATGATATAAGCACTTTTTACCGCATTGGAACTATACCACATCTAAGCCGCCTTAGGCTTAATCCCAGGAACCAACATTAAAATAATTAAACATTCCTACAACTATTTCCTGTATACAAGGAAGAGAAACGCAAATTTAACGTTATTAATTGGCGTCTTCTTAATATTTTGAAGGTACCCACGTTTGTTGAGCCAAATTACATGAGCTTCGATGACTAAGCTAAAATGAAACGTAAACGACGTCGAAAGGTGGTATCTCTGTCCTAATAATACTTAATTAAAATTATTGTTTTGTTTGGCTGATGGTAATATAGATATCTCCGAGGTAACGACCTCTCTAAATAACCAAATTGGATCTGGTACTCCGAAATTAATTTTAGAAAAGAAAGGAAGCGTTACTAAAAGAATACTGAAGTAGTTAGTAACGGTTTTAGTAGATAAACAAGTTGTGGGTATACAGAATTATAATATACCGTCTCTTCTCTGAGGGAGAAGTGGTTGAAAAGTAAAATTTAATTTTCACAATACTGTGCACCTCCCCATTATGCAACACCTGTCCGTGCTCATTTAGATGAGCTGTTCCCGAATCCTTGGATAGGGAGAAGGAGGCCGATTGAGTGACCAGCCAGATCGTCTGATTTGACACCCCTAGATTATTTCTTGTGGGGATACTTAAAAAGCAAAGTATACGTTACTAGACCGATTAATTTAGAAGATTTAAAAGCAAGAATTCGTTACGTAGTCTATTTTTTACATAATCATTATCATTTTCAGTATTGTGAAAATTAAATTTAAAAATTTTCAAACATTATTTTCTTGAAATGTTTGTTATGTAACACCATAATTTTTCATGATGTATGTATGTAGAATGACACGCACTTTCAAATGGCATGGTCAAAATTGGGGGGGTCAAAATTGCTATTTAAAAAAAATTGTGGATGATGATGTCATATCTCGAGCAGCGATGACGTCACACATATGGGTCGTATGTCAAAAAGTGCCTTTTTTAAAAACAAAATCGACGTGCTAGGGGATTTTTTCGAAAACTTCTTAATTTCAAAAATAATGAATTTATTCGTTACTTTTCGAAAGCACTGTATAACCTTTTATAGTAATAAAAATCGTTTTAAAAGATGGGTATAACTGTCGCAATAAATCGTTCAAAATCCACCTGCTTTTTTTTATCCGATTGCAGAAGAAGCCATTGTAAAACTTGCAACAGAACCGAAACTAATAAAATGTTGCCGATCGAAACTGAAAAAACATCATATAGTTAACCCAGGCAATATATCTTACAGAGAAAATTATACGTACGGTTTTTTGCGGGACTTCATTAAGCACCGAAATCAGTTTTATTTTATCGTAAAGCCCAGCCGGTTTCTGTTTGAATAATAATGCTCACATCGAAGTGGATTCGCGGCAGTTCCCCATAGTATATGTCCGTGGCGCTTGATGGTACTGTATGGTATAATTACGGCATGGGTTTGTAAGTGCACAGGCACAGAACGCATTAAAAATCCTTTTAACTTTAATAGCCGTAGAAAAAAGTGTCGCGTTAGCATGGAACGTGGAAAAATGTTCATTATACGGGGCAATGAATAAACATGAGTCGGACAAATGGCTTTTGAAGCGATTTTAAAACTAATTACTGGGGTTCGGAATTCGCGGCTCTTAACAGGGTTGTATTTAGCTCACTCTGCCAGTTGTCGTTTTACTTGAGACGCCATTCATAGCTTGTAATTGGAATTCCAAAAGAGACAAGAAATGAAAGAGACTTATATAGTCTGCTATTAACACTAAAGTAACAAGATATATGAATTATTTAAAATGTGAGCGATAGCGTTGGTCGCAGCTTCTATCTGCTATGCTGTATCCATAACGGCATTCCGGTTTGAACGCTGTTTGGTTCTCCACGGTTACTTTAATATGCATCTTGCTATGATTAGGGATATAGGATGCCGCTTATAGTCTGTGTTAAGCCTCGGAATAATATATTTAATGGCCACTTCCAAAAAATACTTGTTCAAACTTATACGTTACCACATTGGCTTTTAATCTGAAAGTTTACAGTTTCCATTCACATTTGTAGAATTAGTTTAGGGCTTAATTTAAATTAAGTTGTACCTGTCAAATCGATTGATAGATAACGGATGTAACTGTCGCTAACAGTGATATTTTTGATTTGTTTCACATGCAGTTTTAAGTTTTAATAACTAGTTAAATAACTCCAAAAAGTGTCAATTGAAAGTAAAAATTCATCCGCAAATAAAATAAATCGAAATATGAGTTAAAAAATGTAAAAATTACTCAATACAATTTGATTAGGTTCATTTTAAAAATTTACCTTTTTTTTGTTATTAGGTTTGTGGGCTAGATAATTGAATTCTTGGATCAAATAAACTTCTACTTTAATAAAAGTTTTATTGGTGTTAAATTTTAGTACGAAATGTTATCAACCTATTATTTTTTTCTATATTCTATATATCTCTATTAAAGTCTGCGATATTGGGGCCGCTCAGGCCACTAGATGTAGCTACGTGCTACAACACGCGTAAGCATGATTTACGTTATGCTGAAATATTTGATAGAACGCTCAGGCCACTAGATGTAGTTACGTGCTGCAACGCGCGTAATCATGACTTAAATAATGCTAAAATGTTTGGTTGCTAGCTTGAAACCAAAGATTGAAAGCTGTATTTCTTCAGCGTTCTTAAAATTAGATACAATCAAATGACTACTTACAAAGTGTTTCTGTGAATTCACTGACCGTAATGGTCGGAGCCGGATGGTTTCCAGGCGAGCATAAAGGAACGATTTACGTGGGCCGTAATTAAAGGCCGAGCATCGAAATAAAAATTGAAAAACCATTGAGACAAATGGTTCTCTCTCGAGATAGGCAATCAAAACACGCGAGATAAGAGGTCGGCCATTCAGCCCGTTCCATTATTAAGATTAATGTTGATGCATCATCATTTTAACTCTATTTTGAGTACCATTACAATCTTAATCGGTTGAACGGCCGCTGACAGGGCCGTGCCTTCCCAAATTTGTCAATAGTGCCCGTAATGCACAATTTATAATTTGCTTATAATATTATGTTGACCTATCGTGGCGTGACGTAGAAATAAGATATACTAGATAAAATTTATATAAATATTTTGTAATTTCACATTTTACAAAACTAAGTTCTAAAACTTATAATTTTCCATATAAGATTACATTTAACAAGTGAAAATATAATTTAAACATAAAAATAAAATATCTAATGCATAAAATTTACATATCTCTTTTGTCATTTCACGTATTACCAATGTAATTTTACACCGACTCTTATAGATGACAATTTTACGTGTAAAAATCATTATATTGATAGCCTAAGATATCGTTGTATAACGTTTTTATAAATCTTCCAATTTTACATATAATGTAATCAATGTAATTTACCTGTTTTATAAATTATACATGTAATATTACATTATTAGCTAAGTTTATTAATATCTTAAAAGTAATATATATCATAAAGTATATAAATTACATCGTTTTGTATAATTTCATATTGCCAATGTAATTTTACACTAAGCTTAATAAATTATAAATTTGCATGTAACCCACGTTAATAACTAAAGTATCTTTTGAAACAAAAATAAATGCCCAATGCATACAATTTACATAAATCTTTTATAATTTTACATATTGCCAATGTAATTTTACACTTAGTTTTATAATTTATAATTTTACATGAAACAATTACATTCATTCATTAATAGTCTATTGTTTTATAACATTTTCTTAAATCGTTTGCAATTTCATACATTATTACCATTTGCCATAATTCAGCAATTAAATTTATAACGGAAAAATAAAACATCTAGCTGTCTTAAGTGTTAGGTATATATTTGTTTTGTAATTTCACATTGCATTTCTTACATATTATGTAAAAAATGTAATTATACACAAGCTTAAAAATTATAATTTGCTCGTTTGAATGTATAATATTACATTAATAGCTAATACGGGATAATATGAGCCAATTTATAATAATATTTAAAATATAATATAAAAATAACATATCTAAATGCACAAAACTAATATAAATCTTTCTAAATTTCTCATATTATCAATGTAATTTTATATTGAAGTTAGGAAATTTACATAAATCCTTAACAATATTACATTAATAGCGTAGCGTATCTTTTGATGGTATAGAAATAAAATGTCTAACTCCTTAAAACTTACAAGAATATTTTATAAATTTACATATTACCAATGGTTAGTAAAAATTATAATTTTTCGTATAATATTACATTACTAACTGGGAATATGATGCTAAAGTAGGTTTGTAACATTTGTCTTGATGATGGGTAAATGAAGAGACGAAATGTCGATTGCAGATGCCTTATTATATTTTTTAACAAGACAATAATGTAATTGCAAACACGGAATTCCAGGAAACAACTACTCTGCGGGCTAATGCCCCGACCAGCATTGAATTACACCTGGAAAACCTATAGCAACAGCTAGAGTCATTCGTCAGACGCCCACCAGACATATACCGGTTTCGAGCTTATTAGCTCTCATCAGTGCCATAGGTGAGGTATCCGACGAATAATCCTAGCTGCTTTCGTCTGTCTAACCCGACAGAAGGGACCATGAGTACGCGGTGTAGAACTAACTAATGTAATAATGTAATTCATCACGTAGTAATGTATCTGTTCATCTCTTCATTAAAGATTTATGTACCTAAATATTTTAGATATAGATACCTGTACTCGTGTAAGTATAGATTTATAGCTTTCACATCTGATATGTATAGGTGTCAAAAACGTAGCACTCATAAATGTGGCATCAAAAAAGTTTTCTGCTGCAAATTATTTAGTCGTATTATCGGTCGTATTATACTTTAAAATGCGAATACACAAAGCGGCAGAAAAACTTTCGCCATCTCAACCATAGTCGGATCAAAGGGGGTCCCTAGTATTTTTTTAAAATTTAATCTGAACTAGCTTAATAATTTTAATAGTAAGGTGAAATAGTACAATAGTTAAAATGTATTTTTTTTTAAATCATAGATGTACGTATAAAAATGTTATGAGGTATCGATAAATTAATTTTCAACCAGGCTAAAACACTTCAGACCGGCTATGGCAACGCCAACACGTTCTGGATTCCTCCTCTCTTTCTTCTCTTCGGTCGCCAGCACACAAAGGCCCTTTGTAATGCACGATACGCGACTAACTTTCAAAAGCCAGATGCCTGAATATCGTTTCGTGGATTCCTATTCAATTCTAGTAGCAGACGTGAAAAATGACCCCTCTGTCCCGTCAAAACAACCGGCCGTAAATTAAAAAATTGTCGTTTACAACTCCAGGCCAATTAGACAAATCGCCGTCCTTTTCAAACTGACCGTGTGGCTTGTTTGTTTTTTCTTTAATTTTATCGGTATTTACTCTGTCTGATAAGCTTTGGTTCTAATTACGTCGTTTAAATTGTAAACAGTAAATATTTATGTTGGTCAGACTGTACACAGCCGTTAATATTTTGTTTAAAAGCAAAGTTTATCGGAAAAAGAAGGAATCGGAATAATTTGATATTAGTCATTATTATATGATAACCTTTGACGTCTTTCCAAAGATAAATAATTGCCGCACCAACAAAGAACGATAAAGTACAAACATTTTACTGTACAAGTTCAAAAAATTCAGGTCTCTACTTCAAAAACAACCCTTATTATATATGCACAATTTGAACATTTAATTTAGTCGATTTTTTACATAATCATTATCAGTATTGTGAAAATTATGTGGTATGTAGAATGGCATGGTCAACATTGGGGGTTGCTATTTAAAAAAATTGTCGATGACGTCATATCTCGAACAACGATGACGTCACAAATATGGGTCGTATGTCAAAAAGTGCCTTTTTTAAAAACAAAATCGACGTGCCAGGGGATTTTTTCGAAAACTTCTCAATTTCAAAAATAATTCATTTATTCGTTACTCTTCGAAAGCACTGTATACCTAACAGCATGTAAAAGCTAAAGATATATTACTTTAATCTTTAAATATTCTTTATTGGAAACCCCAGTCAAAAACTTGTCAATGTATGCTCTTTCCAATACAGCAGCTTTTTTTGCTTTATGATGGATATTTTTAATCATTATCAAAGTTTATGTTACAGTAGTGTGGATTTTCATGGTAATGATAAAAGGAGTGTAGATTGATTCAAAATGCGTTTGTAATTCTTGGAAAATCACTATCATCTTGATTTAGATATGAAAACTACAGCACCACCCATGGTGTTAAACTGTAAGATTTTCTTACAAAATTCATATTATTTCAAGAGTTTGAGAATGAAATATGTATACACAGAAATCACAATCAACGTTGAACTCTAATACCGGTACATCATAGGAGATAGGAGCTGCAAATAACACCACCGCTGTATACCTTATGACAATGGTTAATTTCAATTAACTTAATACATTTATTTGAAAAAAAAATAAACGAGTTAGCTTGTAACTACATTCTCGTTAACATTAACAAATTCGATCGGCATTTATAATTCCCATTCTACATTGACCTTCTTCAAAATATCTCATTACTTGGTAATTGTACAACAAAAATTAACAAGCAGGTACTTATCCAAGAACTCTTCGCTGAATCGTGACTGTTTTGAAGAACTAGAAACCATTAGAAATCACTTTACATTGTATTGATAAATCTGAAGTGGTTGTAAGATTATACCGGGTGTTTCGCAACACATCCGACAACTTTTTACCATATATGCACTTTTAAATAAATTAAGCCTATCTGTTGAAAAAAAAAACAAGTAACACTAACAGAAAACGAGATAAAAATTATTATGCCAATATTTTCTAATCAACAAAAACAAGCAGTTATTTTGACATAATGACCCAATATTGGTTTCCGCGACATCATTGTTGCTAGTGTTGAAAAAGCGCGTATTTATTGAGTGTTATTTTAAATATTAATATAAGCGAAATCAGATTTTACATGAATTCCTGATTTACTTGATTTCTTGTGATTTTACCAGATTTTATATGAATTCACCTGATTTTACTGATTCCACTTGATTTTACTTTTTATTTCGGTGATTCCACTGATGCTTAATTTCGTAGATTTTATGCACTACTTGATTTCCTTAGATGTCATTTGAATTTGATGATTTTGAAGTATCGGGCTTTGCAACTACCTGGAAAATTTCATATAATGTTGATCTTTATTTATTTAATGACATTTTCTAGTATTTAAAGAAAAGGTGAAAACAAATGTTTAAAACTTAGAATAAAGTATATTTTCTGAATAAGTGGATAGTTTTTATGAATGTTTCAAGATAAGACTTTTTTAAACAACGATGGAATTTGAGATGGAAGTTTAAATTGAAATTTTTTTTTATTTTGCAAAAACGTTGTGTATTTTCTTATAATAGTTGGTTGATGTTTAGTGAAATAAACAGTACGTATTTGACAGTTGTTCTCAGTGCACAAGTTTTCTTTCGCCATGGCTGGTTACTCTAACGCAGAATTAACAGACATGCATTTCATGTATGGTCGTGCTAATGGGAACGCCACCGAAGCGCGACGTCTTTATGTTGACGCTTATCCAAATCGCCAGATTCCTTCACAACGCATGTTTGGAAAAATTCACCAAAGATTGCGTGATACCGGTTCCTTGA
>JALDAQ010000445.1:0-12212 GCA_025584915.1 Monochamus saltuarius
CCGTTCTTGAAGGCTATAACCCCAGCGACTGATTGGTCTAGTTAATTCTGTACATTATAGATTACGAACCTGATTCTTATTAATTTATATATTTGTATTTTTTATAGTTGGGGGAGGTGAAATATCCACTTAGTTATTACTAGTATTTATTCGACTGTAACAGTTCAAAGGTAGCAGCAGGATTTGATTTAGTGCACAAACGGATGTACATAAACTGATTTAACTGAACGATTGCCCCCCTTCATATACGTTTTTACTGTTCATGTGACTTGCCTTATTCGTAACCGCAACCGTTGGCGGAAGTCGGATTTCTGATAAGGCTGACTGACTTTACTTGTTTTACGAGACGAAATAATTTGTATTTGTATATTTTATCTTAATTTAAATCTAGGAGTAATACTAATTTAACAAAATAGTTAATGTAGGGTTAATATTTGGCATGGCGGGCGAATCGATACATCTTGGAGAATGGAGGAGAAAAAAAATTTGATTTATTAATAAACTTTTAAAGTTGATATGTTTTTGAGAATTCTAGGTTAATTTAGATACATTTGTAGCAAGATCGACTGAATGGATCGTCCGTCCCGCCATATGCCGTTACAGTTATACGTTAATGTTGAAAAATTTTGTAAGGATGTTAATTTAATTTCTTAAGAGGTAAGTTTTTGTAATATGTTGATGGAAATTTTTAATAACTGTTGTATTTTTAATAACATTAATAAATTGTATTTGTATAGATCGTGTTTCTTCACCCAACACCCTGTATAGCGTAAATTATTGATTTTACACCAACCACATTTGCAAATGTGATATAAAGTACATGCTTCTACTTTTACCGATTTTACGAGAACTTCACTGTTAGAAATGTTTCTTCAGCGCCATCTAGCAATTTTCAGGAATAATTGCTAAACAAATGACATATGATTGATATTTGTTACTGTTCAAGCCTACTGAGAGTTCAAACTGAAAACATTGCTATATCTTCTTTTTTATAAAAATCTGTGTACTTATTTCCAATTAGTAATTATTACCTTTTATTTTGCCTCTTTATGGCACGCAACAAAAAAACTCTGAGGTTCAAACCTGGCAGGAGACCACTGTGCATACATACTTACGAAACGCTAGAGCCGACTTGTTTAAATAAAACTGCAGATTAAAGGATTGATGAGATTTATTTGTACAATCAAGTATAACGGGAACATGCAAATTAATAAAAATAAGAGTCAACTAGAAAAATAAGGTTTTTGGCTTCTGTATATACAAATATAAAAGTGCATCAAAGAAAGTAATAAACAACGTATTTGTTAACAAGTTACTATAATTAAATTTTAGATATAAAAAATATTACTTCAATATACAAAAATACTCTACGGTAGTACGAATTAAACATTTAAAATTGCAAAAATTAATATAACGTAAAATATTGCACATTATTACACTGTTGGTTCCGAAAAGTTCCGATTTAATCCATATTTTAAAATACAGTAACAACACAAAACTAAAAAATTTTGTACGAGAATTTACAAACTTAATTGTATACAGCAAGCTTGTAAATATTTTTGGGACAGCCTGTATCGTGCATATCTAATACTGTTTTTTAAACAAATTTTTCATACAACTGTAGACTTCGGTATAGAAAGGAATGAACCGAAAATAATTAGTGAGCAAAATTACCAACGTTATACGCAGCGACCGTTACATGGTCCAATTTTCCGGGTAAATTCTGAACTCGTTCTAGACCCTTTTTGCGCCTTAGTTTCTTCTCTTGGGAGGAAACCTCCACCAGAACTCCATTTTTGTTGTCGAAATACAAGTCCTGGTCTTCTAGGGTGTGGCGTTTCGCGGAAGTAATGCTAATAGTAAAACTAATGAGATTCTCGCAGAGTTTCCTGGCTGACGTACATGGAGAGTCTTTACCTAAACAAACAAAAATCATTTGTACTTTAGTTTCAACTTATTGTCGTGACATTTGTCAGCTGACTATATGATCTTTGAGATGCAACAGGATGGATCGAGTTTTCATGCTGGAACTGTGTAGAAAATTGGAGTTGTTCTATGCATTTCAATTTTGAATACTTATCAATAGTTCTACTCGTAGTCAAACATAGGAGTGGAAATAATAGATGATGATACTCTTAAAATCCATTTCATCCTTATTTGTATTACAAACAAGTGTGACCTGGATTTAAAAAGAGTATCGCCATCTATTATTTTTACTCCTAAGTGACAGTTGAGTTTATATTATCTTATATGGTGAATAATAAAGCATATGGAAGAGAAATAATTGAGGAAACCCCTAATTATTATAAATCATCTCAATCTCACCTGAAATACCATGTTTTAATATGTCCTCCATCAGCAACAATTGCAGTTCATATCTCTGTATAGGAGTAATATAAGGAATCCCATCCTCATTTCTGAGAATTTGCTTGACGTTGGAAGATCTGATATCTAACGAAGTCTTTGAACGGAGAAACTTGTAACTCATATCTTGCTTTTTGGAAGCACCTTTTGTGTCGTCTACGGTTTGTAAGGTTTTGGAAATTGAACTATGCTGTTTGACAGGCTTTTGACTAGATTGCGGATATTCTTGCCTTTGCTGACTAGAGGCTTGCCGTCTCAGACTGCTGGCCTTGTTTTCTACTACCGCGGGTTTTTTAACACCTAGAAAAGTACGTTAGGTAGATAAGAACAAAGAGCATCGCAATGTTGACTTACTTTTGCCTACTTTCGGAGTATCTTCTACGGAATTTTCTCGAATAAACTGCTGTACTAGGGGATTTTCATAGTCGACCTCCGGTTTACTACCAGCGGTGTCCGGTACTTCATTAGTGCTAGTCTCTTGAGGTTTTTGTAAAGCTTTTTCGTCGACAGGCGCAGAGCTGCCTTGTTCAATATTCGATACGCTGCCTTCTACTAACTTCTCTGCATTACTTAATTCCGATGATGTATGATCACATTGACTTTTATCAATATTTTGTGTTTCCGTCACAGATTCTACCGACTGAGACGATGATTTTTCAGACATAGTAACACTCTTCACACTATTCTCCGCAGAACTTCTACTGGAATCGTCTCTATGTTTAGACCTTCTAGGTGGTTTGACGGGCGGTTTTTGAGGGTTTTCTATGATTTTTACAGGTTTTGAAGTGTGTACTTTATGCTCTTCCACGCTATGAGATGGAGTGCTCTTTGCCGGTCGACTGGTACTAGTTCTTTTAGGTTTTGAAGGTTCCACGTTACAGTTTACCGTGAATCTACAAACGTTGGGATCGAAATTGTCCGTAAGTCCGTCACTAGACACCATTACGATGTCTCCTTTACGCAAGGTCGTTATTGAAAGTGTGAGATTACTTAGTTCCGGGTTGATTCCGTCTACGGGACCCAATGCGCCTAAAGCATCCCGCATGTCCCTATTGCAGTTTATATCGTGAGATCCTAAAATTATCCGTTACAAAATGGGTGTAAAATAAAATGCATTACCTTACCTTTGGTGAGTTCTCGGACACCGTATTGCTGAGAGTAAACATACGCCAAAGTGTCGCCAACGTTGCACACACAACAAACATACTGGGTTTCCGATTCTCTCCGTTCGCCGCTGCCTGTCTGGCTGACAATTCTCCGTTCCAACTTTTGTTTTAAAGGTAATATCACCGCTACGGTCAAAGTGGTGAGCATTCCCTTATTCTCCAGAATGAGATCATGAGCGCAATTGAACGCCCTTAACAAGCAAATGAAAACTTCTCTAGTGTTGCTTATCAGGTTGATATTTTCGTCTACTATACTGCTAGAGAGTGAACTTTCTTCAGTCTTAATAGTAAGGTTCTCGAATGGTTTCGTATCGTTGAATATGGTTTTGTTCAAGTAGTGGAGACTGCCGTGAACAGCGGACTTAGCCGCTATGCTTGCTTTCTCCCCTGAAAATTTATCAGCGAATATACAAATTAATTCACTTTGGTGCCACTCAAGTGAAAATTTTAAGTATCAATCTTACCCCAATTTACTCCATCGGCTACTGCCAATATAGCAGAATCTTTTCTGGCGATAATACCAAAGCAGTCTGCTATCGGGTCTCCGTTTTTATTCCTAGTTACTTGATTTCGATCGTACAGAGAGTCAGATAAACCATAAATAAGATCAGATTTTTTATTCCATTCCGTTGGAAGGGACGAATCCTCTACTTCTAGTAATGGAATGTTAGAATTTTCAACAGCGTCCTCACCTAGAAGTATATCCAATGAAAGCTCCGAATTTCAAAATTAATATTAAATATTAGCTTTTGATATACTATCAACGTCAATTATTAGCAAATTTTATAGGAATTGCATAGAACTCTTTTTTATTTAGTAAAATATGCCTTTAGTTGTCCACAGAATAGCATTTTTATTTCATTTAAAAAAATTCTGTACCATTATTCTAATATACGTATATATTTACGATCAGTGCTAGAAAATAGGTCTCCTAAGGTTCAGGATCAATTATTTGTGATAGTTTAATTCAATGATAAAAGCAATTTAACATAATCTGTCACACAAGATGATTCATGATGTTTTTATAGTTCTGATTAATAAGCTAAACACTTTAAGTTGACCTAAATTCTCGAATAGGAACTACTTATTATTGCCAGAAAATCTGATTTTCTACAGGGATAAGTTCATTCGATTCTTGTAAGAATAAAATTTATTAGTGTTGAAATATATGGCCTGAGATTCAGCTTGTTTGTGGGACAGTGTGCTATGATTTGAAATTCGTAAAACCTTGGAATCTTCAATTATTCACTATTATAGTGCCATCTTTCTACAAGATATGATAAAATATCATTAAGAAAGTTAGTGTTAGTGCACAAAATTTCAATGTTATTTTTCACTTGACTTGCCTTTCTATATTAGATACAAAATGGTATTAAGAAAAACATTTTATAAAAATGAAGTATGTGTGTAAAATTTTAATATCCTAAAGATACTTTGACAAAAATTTAAAATCAGGCAAAAAATCAAAAATAGTTCTATTTTGCCAGTGAAATTCTATTCTTTTCTCAATAGCATTTTGTTTCATTGATTTGAAAGAATCATTATAGCACATTTTGTTTCACAAACGAGCAAAGGTGGATTCATTTATCTGTGGACACCCTGTATATCCACATTTGGAAGTACAGTTTAAATAATTAGCATTTCGTTTATCAACATTTGAGAGAATTCCTTAAATAGTAGGCAGATATTGTATACAGGTAGAAAAATATTTCCACCACCGATCTTAAAAAGTCTAGATACAAATATCAAATTGTCAAGTCTTCAATAACTGAAACCAATTATTAAGAAAATAAGTACTAATTTGAAAATTATTACCCAGTACCATATTATTCGCTGTTAAAAGGTGTTAGAGAAATATTATGTTTTAAATTTTATATTTCCAGGTAAAATACAAAATGTTTTGTTAACCAAAACTACAATAGTTAACGTAACAATGCTATGTTACACTTTTTGTGGTCAACTGAGTCATATTAATTTTTTATTAAAGTATACCCAGCTTTGGTGTTTCTTTATACACACGATTGTCCGTCGCCTTATGCTAAACGTCTACTTAAATCAACAGCAAACCCCAAAATGGCATTCTTATATTTTAAGCAAAAAGCGTGTGGAACGATTGTTTATGTGCGTTATAGACTCATAGATCACATATTTGATATTCACTTTAAATCGATAAATATTTATTTGTGGTGCTAAATGAGAGTGAATTAGAAGACATAAAGTACCTAGAAAACCATGAAAGGTAATACAGAATTAATTTAAACAATGGGAATAATTGGAAATTGCATTTCAATAGTATACCAACTCTAATAAGCACACAGAACAGTACATGCACATGCATAGTGGTTTTAAATTTATTTAGAAGTTATTTGCAGTTGGAAAAATAAAACATAACATGCATTTACTCTAAATATATTTTTTTAATTATGCAGAAAATTTCATAAGGGCAAAATAAACGTCACACGGCACACCATGCTTTTTTACCCCTTATATTTGGCCGTTCAATTTTAATTATCCTTCCCCTTTTCTTATGATGAAAGGGATTTCCTTCGCTCTTAGATTTAGACAGTCCATAGTGACTTTGGACGGTAGTGTTTTTAGTTACGTTGCTTGCTCTTGGAGTCTTATTCGCTTTTTTTACAGACGAGATTCTTTCAGATTTTTCATGACCAGTGGCTTGGTCGACATTTTTAAGGTTTTGGTTAATTTTGGTAACGTTCTTGTTAATCTTAACACTATTATCACTATCACCTGCACGTCCATTGGCATTTATTTCACTGCCTTCTTTCTTTGGTTCACAAGTTTCTTTCTGTTCTGAGTCAGACGCTGTATTGCAAGCATCTGCGGTTGAATTTTTGCATTCCACTGTTTCACAGTTATTGTTACTGCAGTAGAAACTTTTATCTATCTTTGTCTTTTCAATTTCGATATCAAGATCTGAAATGCTACCCAGGCTGTGGCTCTTGCTGTGTCTTTTAGGTTTATTTGTCACACAATACTCATGCCCAGCAACTTTAATCACCATTGTTGTGTTATCTATGGGCTGCCCTGGTAATAATTTGTGTGGCGATTTTTTTGGTAAAGCTGACGATACTAAAATAAATCCATAGTGTATTCATCACGGGGTTAAATTATTGCTAACATTTGTGCGGCTTTTCTAATTATCAAATTAAATATAAACATATACCTCAACATTAATGTCATCCCAAAAAATTTAGTATAGGTACACACAATTATTACTTCATGTTCATATTCTGACTGAATATATAATTTAAATTTCATAATGTAATGAAATAAACCAGAGTATTTAAAATATAAGATAAAATTTTACTTTACCAGTTTCTTCATCGTGCGTATCGATGAAGTCAATATCTGCATCCAGTAAGCATAAATGCTTTTCTATCCTTTTCACTGTGGTCAGGCCACCATTTGGTCCTGAATAGCAACCGATAATTGTGTTTGGACCGCTTTCGTAATGACCGAGATCATAATTTGGCAAATCTGTCGGATTTTTTCCATAAATAATAGGTGGACCTTCGCACAATGTGATAAGTCTGTAATTAATATTTCACATAAAGAAAATGTTTTCCATAAATAAATATACCTTACCCTTGCAAATATTTTGTGACAAAAGTATTTTCATTAATATTTTGCTTTTTGTCTCTGGATTCATTATGAAAACTCAGTTGTCTGAAGTAACTAGAAACCCTTTTTCGTAGAGATGGCATTTCTATAAAAGGTTAAATGTGGAAGCAACTTATAAATAAACATTGCATATTAATATATATTTATATTTTGACAATTAATTTAACCTCACTTACCAGCCAAATGAATTAATTTGATAAAATGCTCCTGTAATAATTTCTATTTTTAAAGGAAAGCATTTATTTTAATATTAATGTAGTCAATTTTAAATAAAACATTTAATTTGTTTCAATTAACTTTTTATTGGTCACACCCTATTTTTCATACACAAATTTAATATAAAAATATAACGGCACATTCGAAGACAAAACACTGACAGGTGACAAACATGACAAGTGACAGCACTGACAGGAAAGTAGTGAACAAGAAGAATAGCAGCCACAGACCACTATTATTTGTAGCACTGATCACCTTTAACTGAATTGCGTTAGTGGGTTAGTGGTCTGTGATCATAGACGTAGGGGCACTGTGAGATTTTTATAATTGGTCTGTGGTTGTGTGGGTTTTCAGTTTCAGTTTTGCAGAAGTTTTGTGATTTTTGTGCATTGTTGGTGGTGGTGGTTTTGTGAAAGCGGTGACCAAGAGTGAGGTTAAAAATTGATAATGTCATTTAAACAAGATTTACTACAACTTTTAAAACCTTACTACATATTTAATATATTGTTGAGTCTCTCCTATGTTTTATTAAAACGAATACCAGGACTATGCAATTATATATTTGCTTCAGATACCTGCGAATTTGACGGGGTAAGGACTTAAAAATTCATTTTAAATTAAATAATCATTCATTTATCATAATTATTTAATTTTCAGCGAGAAACTGAAATATTATTCTTCCTCATTATAGTCATAGCGATGCGAACTAGAAAAACAGGAAGTGTTTCAATGATAAATTACTTGTCTTCTAGTTTTATTTACACAAAAATTGCCAACTTGATTTTATGGTTTAGTGCAGACTTTTTGATGGGAATGATCTATGGGATAATATTTATACGTAAGCGTCGTGTAAATCCTCAATTACATTCATTAAAATTTATATCCTTTGTAGTGGGTGCTCTCATCTTTCCCGAACCGACATATTCTGGCCCTAGCAACGTCATATATTTCCGAGACGTGCAAGGTTTCGAAGAAGAATTATCCAAGAACAAAAAAACCACATGGCTAGTAGCATTCTATACAGTATGGAATCCGGCTTGTGTGACATTCGCTCCAAACTTTGCAAAATTAAGTACACAGTTTCATTTAGACAATCTCAGGTTTGGTAAAATAGACATTGGACGTTATCCCGAAGCTGGAAAGAAATATCGCGTGAACGACAGCAGTCTGAGTAAGCAATTGCCCACATTAATATTATTCGAGGAGGGGAAGGAGGTTCTCAGAAGACCTATGACCGATACAAAGGGGAAATTAATAAGTTTTATATTCTCTGAAGATAATATTAAGAAGGCGTTTGGCCTCAATGGGATTTATGAAAATTGCATGAATGAGTTGAAAAAAGGTAGTAAGTTACATCATAAAAGCGATTAGTCGTTATTAACATATTTAAATGTAACTGATGTTACTATTTGAATTTTATTATTGCCTAGAAGTTTTGTTTGAAATATGTAAACATATAGTTTGCAAAAGGTGGAAAATGCTTGGTATGAATTTAATGATTAAATAAGGCAGACAAAATAAACTGCATGCTATAGTGGCAGTAATAATCTGTTATTTTGCTGTGTTATGATAATACTCAGAATGTTTTCTCATTCCACTGATAGGACGATTTTTATTGTATTAGAGGTAATCTCAAGAGATGATGACTCAGTGTTAACTCAAACATAAAATATAGACGTGTCTGTTTGTTCCATTTTAAAATGTGTTCGCTTTTCCCCACAATTTTACAATTTCTTGGCAAATGTATTACAATTGGTGTAATAGGCTTTCATAATTTTATATAAAATTTTGATTACTGTAATGTCCAATAAGATATCCTTGATGAATGTTGTATTTATATTAGTTAATAAAAAATTGTTGCTGTATTTTGTTTTTTTTTTCTTTACATGGCCATTTTTTGATAATGGAGCATATTCTCATTATTTCACAAATATAACTTTCATGATAAAACATTTGAAAAGAAATTTGCAAAATAAAAAGGTTATAGGTATAGGAGCTAGGAACTTTCATCAAAAGAATTTACACATTATGTATACAGGGACATTTATTTTTAAATACATACTATAGTCAGTGGCCAAAATTGTAGAGAGTGACTAATCGCTAGCTTATATTAAGGTTTAATATAGAAATTTAAAAAAAGAAAAATGTTTACTTGCTTTAAAAGAATCATATCAATCCACAATTTTTGGCGACACAGCCCTCTTGGTATTTGAGCGTTGAAGGAGGTCGACACTATTTAAAAATATTTTTTTTCCAACAAATATGTATTTAAATATTTTTCTAATCATGTATTCGTATTACACCCGTTTTTCCCTACCTTCCCTTAAAATTAATAACATTATGAGTGTTAGTTTTTATGAAATTTTTTTTTTTTTTAGGTTTTACATTCTCAAATTTTTATTATATACTATTTCATTCCTCAATTCATAATGTATTGGTGAATTTCACTGTTGGGCAAATAATTTTAATGAATAATTAAATAAAACAAATAACACAATATAGACAAGAAATTTTTTTATTTCTTTAGATCTTGCATATTTGTACTTAGTATAAAAATGATAATATAAATAATTGAATGGCGTAGCTGTTAATAAAATTTATTCAGAATCAGAATTTGGAGCTAGGGTTTCACCAAGGTGTGTTTCGGAAAATGTAGGTTCGAAACATCGCCCGAAAACTAACTTGGCCTTTTTTGTCCTTGGTGATTCGGGAGAAGGTGGAAGCACATCTGCATCATTGTCGACGTCCATGGGCTCCGGATCTGAGGGCAAGTTAAATTTCTTACGCCTATTTCGGTTGTTTTCTTTCTTATTTTCATCTTTTTTTGTACTTCCCGTAACACTTTGTATAATTTCTTCCATTTTAGCTTTTTTCCGCTTGTTACCATTATTCGATTTATTTCGAGCTTCAGATTCCATGTCCCAGTCGTCCCACACTTCGTTTAAAGCTTGTTGGTCTTCAATAGAGAGATTGACGTTTTCATGGGTGCGTTGGGTGACTTTTGTGGGTATCGACGTAGTGGCCATAGAACTTTGAAGGTCACTATAAGGATTTAGGGATGCCACGATAAAGTTTACTTCAAATGTTGGATTTTTCATAATTAACACTAGTGGTCTAAAACGTCAATAAACAACATAATAACAATGTAATAACACTAAATGCATTGTTACTCTACGAACCACTTTGGTTCTGGAAAACTTTTACAACAGTAGTACTTACTTGCCACCGACTTCAAAATTAATGCCTATGTTCAAGTTAAACCCTTCGGCAAAGTGAATCGCAGTACGGAGTGGTCTCAAACAGAAATTTATAGCTGTCTCTTTATTAATTTGAAACAAAGAAAATTCCGACGCATTCAAATTCACTTGACTTCTTACCGATTTGGCTGCCACAGGAGCACCTAAAAAAGACATTTATATTATACAATGGGAATTAGAGCTTATAAATATCTCACCTACAACGTAATTCCTCACCACCACTCTATCTTTGGAAATTTCAAAGGTAATTTCATCATCAGTATTACTGAACATTACTAGCAGTTGATTGAAGAAGGAACTAGAGGCTAATATATTGTTTGAACCAGCATCTGGTTTAAAGTCGATGGATAGTGACTCCGTTTCCATCAACCTTAACTTATGTATCATTAAGATATCATCGCACTTAAATTTCATTTTGAAAATTATCACATCACTGTTGTTTTCATATTCCAACTTAACAAAGTCTAACTAAGAATAAAAAAGGAGTAGAATAAATGTTACGTAGGTATTAATTTGAAATAGTACTTGTACCTTTTTGTCTAAATGAGCTCCTTTAAATAAGGGTAAAAGAATTTTCATATGAATTTTGCAAGTTATGGCATCACACTTTTCGTTAAATTCATCTTCGTTTACTTCGTAATTCGAGAAAAAACTGTCTAATAAATGGTAACGTACGCATATAGTCTTTCTTAAATTTAACGTTATTAATGCTAATTTTTCTTTGTGTGCTTCTATATATAGGTCATCCCCTACTTTAGCTAGGGCGAGAATAGCTTTTGAAAGAACTGAAAAAAAATAATTCTGATAAAATAACTAATTTCTACACATATACACAGCTTACAAACCTTTTAAATTTAAACCAGGTATGATACAATTCATTATGACTCTTATTTTACATTAAGAAAATACGTATTATCTTACATTATATAAAAATAAGTTAGAATTTAGATATTTTTAGTAAAAAGTAAAACATTTCTTTATTTACATTAAAACATTATTTGACATTTTTTGAAAACATGGATGAGAACATGACACACATTTTGACCAACATAATAAAAATGAAAATTGTTGATTATGTAAGACAAATCGAAAATTAAATATTTTACGCATTGTTTAATTATTTCAATCAATTTAATTTTAAATTTTATTTGCATTTTTAAATAAATTTGCATCCAATCCAAAACCAGAGATTTAAATTAAGGTTATAATGTTGGCGATATAGCAATGCTCCATAGATTAGCAATGCTCATAAGTTAGTTATCTGTTTTGGTGGGTGTTCCGTCGTTTTTAATCCGCTGTTAGACCGTTACGTTATTTTCCAAACGCCGTTGTTGTGAACTGGAACTGTTATCGGTTATCGTCGTCGTTGAAAACTCTAAAGACTGCGAATGGTTCTGCGTTCCATAAGACTGCTTCGCGTTTCGCTTTAGCTCGCGGCCTGTACTCACATGCTCTGCGCAGCTGCCTCCCACTGGGACAACTGATTTATTTTGGCAGACAACAGCAGACAAATAACAGTCGTTGTCGTTGTTGAACAGATAACAGTTATAGAATAACAGATATGCAA
>JALDAQ010000446.1:0-12201 GCA_025584915.1 Monochamus saltuarius
AGCTTAGAGCCGCCCCTGTCCTCAATAAAACTAAATTCGGAAACTAAATCAGCTAAACAAATTTTACTGCGCATTGCCAAGCAATTAAACCTCCTCTCATTAGACCGCAATTCGAAGAAGATTACTTTTGCACCAAATAAATCAATTTGATTGCCCGCCAGTTGAAAGATTGTTTAATGTATTTAACCCAAGACGACTTTTGATGGCTCATTGCTTTACTACCTAATGAATAATAAAATGGCCATCTGGAAATTGAGACATCCTTTTTTGTGTGTCTTAAACATTCGTCCAAGCACATGTGCCCTTGAAGAAGTGCGTTAACATACTGTGCTGAGTTCTAAGTCAAGTCCATTCGATTAGATTTATTGAACGCGGTGGAATTGCTTAATCTGTGATCATGATTAAGGTAGTTAAAATATTGGTGTTTGTTTGTCTAAGCTGTGTTGTCTGTGTTCCACCTAGTCCTACCAGTGCTGTGACTGATATGTTGAAGGCCGAATTCGGGACCATGAAGAATACCATCAAGGTGCTCTCAGGTAATATACAGGGTGTTTTTTACGAAGAGGTCACAAATCCAAGAACGTATTCTGTGGCTAAATATAAAGGTTTTTTTTTGTCATATAGATGTAGTCCATTGAAAAGTTACATTTGAGGTTGCAATTTTTAGAGGACGCAATTTTATTGTTTAGATGTGAGGGGGCCACCATCTTCGAAAAAGGGGATTAAATTGTTTTTAGCATTTATCAGGTAAACTATTGATCATACAAAAAATTTTTAAAATTTTTTTTATTGCAAATTGAATCCTCTACAATTTTGGTCCAGTAACTTTTTGTTGTAAAATAAAAAAAACCAAGATATTAAAGGAAAGCATCAAAATTTTTGGACAAATTTTTTTTTGGACGCCATAATCTATTTTTTTTATTTAAAAAAATGACATCAGAGCATTTTTGTAGAGTGATTTTCAACGAAGAATTTTTATTATATACTTTTTTTATTATATTCATTAGTTTGGGTTTTACAGCGCTGTGAAGTGAACACTAATTTTCCCTACTGATAAGTATAAATTTATATCAATGATATGGCATAGTTTTTAATTATTTTTGTTAACCAAGAAATCCAAACCAAGAAGGGTGTTTTCGAAAGAGTTCGAATATCGTTGAGACGAAGATGTCGTGCCTGCTTGGAAATGGACGGAGGGCACTTTGAACATCTTCTGTAACTTTGTTTTTTGTTTATTAAAAGCTTCCTTTGTCGGTTTATTCCTAAGAAAATATAATGTTTGAAAAACGAATAGTGGTCCATATCTCCGCAACCGTTACTTTGCGGACCCATGTTATTGAGACTTTTCTGCTTATTTTGGTTCATGCTATTACCGCCTTAAATATTTTACACTCTTTTTTAACACCCTGTATATAAAATAATTAATATCTTAATACTAACATTACCTCAATGTTACAGATCAGTGGGAAAAATGGAACGCCCTATTCTTGACCTCCTTAGAACCAAGAATCGCATCCACCGCATCCACTTTAGCCAGCATAGACAGTAATATCCACAATTTGCAAGAAAGAGCACACGTTTGGGACACTTTCCAGCTACACGTATCAGCTTGGAACGAACAACTGGCATCATTAGATAGGAAAGTGGACATAATAAGCAAGTAATAATAATTTTTTATTTCACATTTATAAATCATGTAATATTTTCCTTGTTGTAGGGGTCAAGAAAAGGTGCTTAACCTTGACGGTAAAATAAACTCCATTTTGAACATGGAATACAAATTGGATAACTCCCTGAACATTCTGAATAACATTTACGATTCCCTGACCAACTTAGACACGACAGTACACACGAAAAAGACCCAAGACGTCTTATTTAACGAATTTGCTACGAGAGGTGTTTTAAGCTCTATCAAATTAGTCGAAAAGAAGCTGGATAGACTCTTGATCATGAACCAAAATAACTTGCTGAAAAAAGCTACCGACGAAAAGCCAAAGTTTACAATAAAGTGCAACACTCCCAGAATATTAGAAGACCTCTTAAATGATATCTCTTCTAAGGTTGACGTTATCTTTGATAACATCAGTACTACTAGAGATGAAGAAGATGACACTGACTACGATAGTGACTATCTAAATGTTAGTGAAGGAAGTGGAATAGATACTGACGTAAGAAATCAATCGCAAAAGAAGCGTATGAGAAAAGCTATCAGAAAAATCGTAGTTCCTTGTAAACAAACAAATCAAGCCTTGGATGAAATTCTAAACAGAGCAGTTAGAATAGAAAACACTTCTCTGGTAATTTTAGATAAACAAAACACGCAATTTGAAAAGTTATCCAAAGATCATTCTGAAAACAATCTCATGAACTCCATCAGTAGGCAGTCTGAAGCATTTACAAGAAACATTGACTTGATATTGGACAGCTATTTCAGTGAGCAAAGGGCGCATTTTGAAAGTATTTCAAATAAATTAACTAACAAATACTGTAGTTCTAAATCGAAAACAACTAATTACACCTTGGCTACTCCAAGACCTTCAACTTATTCAACAACTTCAGATGACACCATTGCATCTACTGTTTATGATAATAATGAAGGTAAAATCAACGAGTCTACCAGCATACATAATAATTCACATCATCCTCAGCCAACCTGGACACCAATAGTGAATCAAAATAAGTCTTCCTGTGACGATTTAGACAAAGATGATAATAGCGGCGTATATATATTTAGTAATAATGTTGAAGAAGATTCAGTAGTATTTTTCAATAAAAGGTACTGCGAAATACGCGATGATGGTTTATGGACTGTCGTGCAAAGGAGAGACAATTACACTATCCAGCATAGTTTCAACGTGTCCTGGGACAATTACAAATACGGTTTTGGAGACTTGCATAAGGATTTCTGGATGGGGAATGATTTTTTATCCGCACTGTCGAATAATTTTAGTTTAATTTTAAGGATAGAGTTGGAAGATTTTGATAATCATTCCACTTGGGCGGAGTACGCTACATTTAGGATATCACCTGAACATGATAATTACAGACTGACAGTTGGTGGGTACTCTGGAAATGCTTCTGATTCATTTTCTGGTCACAGTGGTTCCCAGTTTAGTACTTATGATAAAATCAATGATGCTGCACCAGAGTGCTGTCCTTGCGCAGTTTCATATGGTGGGGGTTGGTGGTTTAGCAGGTATTTACATAAACAATTGACTTCTAATGAATTCAACAACATTTTTCCAGGTGTTTTGAGTCGAATCTGAATGGTGTATATTACAGAAGACCCAATGAAAATGATTACTTCAGAGGAATTATCTGGGAACATTGGTTAGGAAACTATTCTCTTAAAAAGTCAGTGATGATGGTAAAATCGAATCGTGATTATGTACAAAAACCTTATTCGCCTATTACTGAGACAATACCTTATTATGAAGACCCATGATAGTAAATAGCAGTATTTTGTAGACATAAATGTTATATTCAGTTATACCAAAAATTACCTTGTCCCCTTTACAGACATAACTACATCTGTAATAACATACAATACTAATAAATTCTGTTTAACTTTAGTTAATTTGATTTTTTATTATGTACCTATAAGAAAGTATACATAAGAACGAAATACTATGTCTAATTAGAAATAATTTATATTAAGTGTAAAAAATAATCTTCAATGATATACTATTAATTTGCAACCAATTATTGTTATTGTCATCAGCTTATGTAGGTATATACTTATGCAATAATAATGACATTCTCTTAAAACAGTTTTTGAAGTTCTGGAAGTTCTGAGTATAAATTTTATTAAATCTCTATTGGTGAGCGAAACAACTAACAAATAATGTTAAAAGTTGAAAGTAGATTTCATTACAAATACATCAGCAGTTCAAAAAGAAGCGTAAAACTCATTTTAAAGAGTGTCATTATTATTGCAAACGATTGTGATTGCCACAGGTAAATGCTATGTTTCTTTTCAATAAATCACCCGTACTAGGATAATTTGAAATTCCCGCACATAATAGTTTAGTGTTTTTAAGTTTATTAGGTTTGTAGACGTGCTGGTGTGCTGGCCATATTGATTTTCGTGGGCTTGTGTTTGTGCTTGTTCCAGTGGTGACCGGCTTTCGAATTCAAAGATTTTATTGACTTTAAAATAACTTTTGGTGAGTAACTACCCTAAATCATTAAGTAATCGCATTATTAACTAATATTAACGTTATAAGAGTTTATGTAACGGTGTCCTGTTCTAGAATAATGGCTAGAGGAGGCATGAGAGGTAGAGGCGGCATGAACCGAGGCATTGGCAGACCACCGTACAAAGTAAAAATGTTCCTACCCAGACATCCATTCGACTTGGCATTATGTGAAATGTCTTTCCCACGCGTAAAGGCAGCCCCAGATGAGACAGTGTTCACACAAGCCCTGCTCAAGCGTAATGCTGACCTGTCTCCGACACCAGCTGAACAGACTGCGATTTTAAATCTTGTTACTAAAATTCAGACTGTGTTGGATAATCTAGTAGTTGCTCCTGGAAACTTTGATGCTTGTGTAAGTACGATCATAAATACTTCGTTCGGTGTAGTTTAAATTTTGTCAAGATGTAGTTCTTGTATATAATACTAATATCAATTAGGTAATTAAAAAAGTGTCAACTGTAATTTAAGAATTTTGAGAGAAGACACTACCTACATATTGAATCTCTGAAATTAACAAAAATTGGCAAAGAAGAAAAACAAAAAATATGCCTACTGATCTGTGATAAAGATGAAAATAAGCTGTTAAATGTCTTAAAAAGTGAACAATGTTCTCAAAAATTTTAAATACATTTTTTTTAAGTCAGAAATGTCTGGAGATAAACTGATTCAAATCGGTTTATTTGACTTAAAGTATGGCTTCTCATTTCCGCATCAATTTAAATAAACATGGAATAAAACATTATTTCAGTATCTTATTAGCTTTTATATAGTGTGTTGAGCAGTAATAAATTTAGGTAGAACCACTTTTAAAAATAATGATAACAATTTCCTACGATAGTTTTTCAAAAACTTTAAACTAATTTTTTTAATATTAATATTTTGTTATAACTTTTTAGCTGCCATTACTGACCTAATTAATTATTGAAGTTTTATCCACGTATCTTTTTACAGCAGTTAGATGAAGTCCGTCAAGTGGGCTCTTTCAAAAAAGGCACCATGGTAACCGGGCATAACGTAGCCGATATCGTAGTTATACTCAAAACATTACCCACTCGAGAAGCTGTGGAAGCGTTGGGCAACAAAGTCAGAGAAGACCTGAAGAACCTGATGAAAAACGAAATTGTCGCTAAAGGCGAACAATTGACTCACACCACAAACGAAAGGGGTATTGAAATAAGCAACTCTTATGCCTGCGTGAGAGTGATGGTAACAACGCTTCACCACAACATCAGAAAACTCGACCCCGAGATCCACCTAGACCAGAAAATCATGTTGAGCCATTTAGCGGCGATCCGTCACAGCAGGTGGTTCGAAGAGAACGCCCACCACTCTTCCATAAAAGTTCTGATCCGACTATTAAGAGACGTCCGTAACAGATTCGAAGGTTTCGAACCTCTGACTCCTTGGATGCTTGATTTGCTGGCACACTTTGCCATAATGCACAACCCCAGCAGACAAGCCTTACCCATAAACGTCGCCTTCCGTCGAGTCTTCCAGCTTCTGTCGGCCGGCCTGTTCCTTCCCGGTTCCGCGGGAATTACCGACCCCTGCGAAGGAGTCAGTCTGAGGATTCACACGGCGATGTCTCTGGAGCAGCAGGACATTTGCTGTTTGACTGCGCAGACCCTTCTTCGAGTGTTAGCCCACGGAGGGTACAAGCACATCTTGGGCTTGGAAGGCAACAGCTCCATCGCCAAGGAAATGTCAGTGTGGGACGGGGTCGTCGTGTCCCCATTGGACAAGGCTTACGAGAACCCTCCCGAGAAGAAGGAGGGCGAAGAGGAGGACGAGGATATGGAGGCGGAAGGTGACGAAAGCATGGAAACGCAAGAAGCGTGAAAGGTTTGAGCATTTGCTTACCGAGTATGTAATTTTTTTTGTTTTTGTGATTGACTTTACTTTATGTGGGGTCATATAGTTCTTATTTTTATTGTGTTCTAGTTAATTTCAGTCTGTATGTTCCGCCTAATTTATGTCCTTCATTGTTCTTAAGAATAAAAAGTTTATTAGAATTAATAAATTTTCACTTTTACTAAATAGTTTTTCTTTCAATATTCCCTCATTTCGCAATTAAAATTTCTTAATATACAGTATGTCCAAAAATTATACACAGGGTGTCTTGCATAACCCCACCACCTCCAATTTTGAAAAAAAAAATCTGAGTTGGCTATTTCCAAAACCTACTGAATCCACTTTTAACACAAATTGTGACGGTAGTGTCATCTGTTTGTGGGGGATATAAGGAACATTTTAAGATGAAAAAGTTTCAATTAACCTACTGTACAAATGTAGCATTGAAATCAAAACCACATATAAATGATGTTCAAATACCGCTAAATCCGTTGAATGCCAAAACCCAGTAAATCTATATTAAATGACCCGTGTAGTATAACAGAACCTCATGAACACTAAATCTAAATGGATGCATTTGGCAATCTATAATAAATTGTAATGTTATTTTGAATATGAATACAAAGAAAGTAAAAAATGCGGATGAATTATAAGCATTTCGGAAATGATTGGCAACAAAAAGCTCAACAAGAAAATCTAATAAAGATATTGGAACAAAATGCAGCAGGAAATGAATGTAGAGGCAATGAAAAGGTTAATTTATTTATCTCAATAAAACAAATTCAGGTAACATATATTTTTTTCGTGATTTTTCTTTAACTTAAATTCGCAACAACAATCACTAGTAAGCTGCTAATTAACAGAAAATCTATAGATTTCAAGCCAAAACATCCTTAAAAAAATAAAAATTCTTTTGCATTTTTTCATGAATTTCAATTTTAGTTTTCGATTTATTAGTTGATAAATAAATTTTGAACTAAAAAAGAAATAAAAATTTGAAAACAACTTGTGTTTTGAATAAATTGACAGATATCCATTTTTTTAAAATCAATTAGGAATCAATAAATTTCTTGATTGGCACCTTAAATTTTTTGCTAATTAATGCTTCACCTTGTATAAAAAAATCATTTTATTAGTAACATTTTTGTAAATATTTTTTTTTCTATTTTTGCCATTTATTTAACTTAAAAGTGGCAGGATTGTAAAATGTAACTAAAATTGGACTGATCGAATAAATTAAAGATGCCTAAAAATTACAAAAAAAAAGTCGAAGTCGACCCAATAAGTTGTTAAAAATAATTGGTGAAAAAATTGCCACATTGTTGCAATAAATTTGCCAATTTTTTTGTCAAGTCATAGGAAACTTGTATCTAATCTGGCCTTTAAATATTTGAAATGAAAATAAATGTCAAAATTGATACAAATAAAAAATTCAAGTAACAAAATTATAAAAATTTAACATGTAAAGTTTGGAAGTTCTATTGCCTCCAGTTTCTTGGTGAATTTATTGAAGAGAGACTGAGAATTTGTTAGAAGCACAAATAACTTGGTCAATTTCTTGGATAAGAAATAGGTAAACGTAAATGTCTCAATTTCTTGTCTATTTGTTGCAGCTGTGAACTTGACTTCATTTTACTTACACATTACATGTAGGTAACTATTGATTCGATAAAAAATTATTAGTAATAATTTACAAAAAAAAAAAAGATTAAGAGATTTTTCTTTAGTTTCTGTCCAACATTTATGTACACTCCAACATTATGTACACATCATGTATCCCTTATTGGAAATCTTATATTACTGTAATTTATAATTCTGAGCAATGTTCTATTCCAATCAGAAAACTATGAAGCATTTTTACACACAATCTGTTTAATTCTCTAATAAGTTTTTAGGTGGGTAAATAAATATTACTTCAAACTGAAATAATTTTAATTAATTTTCATATCTACAAGCAAAAACAAAATATGTTTTGGCAGTCAAGTCTGTACCCAAATTAGAGTATAGAAAATTATATACAAGGGTTATTATGTTGCATGTTGATATGGTGGCAATAAACCCTATCATTAGGATTAACTATAGGTATTCTGAACAGCTTCCCGCCAGGTACACAAACACAAACTTTAAACTGCCCGGTCAAATATCTGTTATTGCTCATTTGAGCTATCGGTAGCCTGTTGATGTCTATGTACACCCCGTCATGTCCATTCAGTACGATAGAACCGTTACTACTTAGGAAAATATCCTGTCCAGCACTCCAAATGATTTCTTTTCCTTCTACTTTCGTTCCTTCGGCTCCTTTTAAGTTCAGGTCACCACCTTCAATTTTAAGATCTTTGTTGCTGGGACTCCTTATTTTGTTCGATTGGATACGTCTTGATGTAAGGCTTTTTCCATTCTTTAAAGACGTAAAGACAGGATCTGTTATAGTAAACAGTGACTCGTCATTTTCATTTTTAACTACGAAAGAATTGATTGCTTTGAATGCAGTTTCGTTTGTGTTGACTTGGAGTTTGGTAATGGGCCTGCCTGTTCGAGAGTACAGTTTTACTTGTATGGGACTGCCTTCGGAGGTGACTTGGAGGGGTTCGTCCTTGTAGCCTTCTATGATACCGTCTCGTTTGTAGATGTGGTCCAGGTCTACGTCCCCGAAGAACTTGATTGTCTCTTCTTCAGGTATTAGCTCGATACCTTCCATACCTGTGTACAAAATGCAATTAACAAAATAAACAGTGAACTTTTTTTTATGGCCACAGCTAATATGTAGTCACATCAACTAAAAACGTGGACAAGAGAAAGTGTTTGATATTACAACAAAATTGTTCAAACAATGAAATACTTTTGGTTCAAGATTTGCTAATGCAATAGACAATAGATCTAAATAATACTTTCTGTTTGTAGTTGGAGAATCTCAAATCTTTGCTACATAAAATCAAATCTTCCACACCCTTTTTGTGGGACACACAAGTTGATGCAATGAATCATCTGTAACCTGATCATCGATATTGAGTAGGTAGGCAGGAAGAAGAGCGGCGGTAGAAGAGAAACTTTAGGTGGAAGTAGCGTGTGGACCGAATTATTTAGAATATTTCATGGACAATGATAGTTCCATACCTCACTTATATTTCAAAGCTATGTGTCTTATTTAGTTTGATTTCTGTATATGTGAAAGACGAACATAAAGTGAATAAAAAAATTCTTGTACTTGTTCCACTATACATCAGGGTCATCCAGTCATAATGTTATTAATTTTTATTGTATTTGGAAGGCCTAATAGACAGTAAATTTTCTGAAGCCATTATATAGCGTTCGAGCGTCGAAGCAAACCAGCGTTGCCACTGCAGGACGACTTAAAATAATATTGTTTAATACTTCGGGGTGTTTATTCAAATCTACCACCGCTAATTGCATTGCATTTTTCCCCTCAAATTTAAAAATTACACATATGGAGGAGAGGATATGTGGAAGGCTTGTAAAATTAACAGTCCAATACTTAGAAAATATTTAAATTTAGCAACGTTGCATTAGGGCGACACCCAGTTGATTTTGAGAGTGTGAATGAATCGAGGCTGCCAGCGGCCAGTAAGAGTCTGAAGTTTAAATAGCGGTTTGCAAATTTTTGTTTCAGTGTAAATACGCATTTAAACATTTTTTAATCACACTCATTTTCCGCTACCTTACCTTTTTTAAAAAATGGCATTGTGACTAAATCAGTGGTAAAAGTAGCTTTTTTCAGACTAAAATAAATCATATATTTTTTTAATATTTTGTTTTGCTATAATACGACAAAACGTAATGCAATTTTCTTACAAAGTGTTTTATTCTGTGCATTTTCTCACTGAAAATGTATTTAGCATTAATAAAATAATAAGTAGAAGATAAACAGACCTACCTTTGCCCATTCTCAAAACTGTGAGTATTGTCATAGTGAGAATGAGATTCCCAATAGCCAGAATGAACAACAATCCCACTAGCGTCCAGAAAGCAAAGGTTTTCCTTCCTCTGGTGGCTGGCTTCGAATTTTCCACAGGCATGTATCCTGTCACAAAGTTATTGTTGTTGTTATGTTTAGGCACTGACCTGTTTAAGAGTGTCTTGTCTCGAATTGACACTGAATGTGTTTCATCGGAGAAAACTTCCGAGGTTTGCGGAGATTCCAACATTTTTGTTGATAAGTGAATTTATTTGTGTGTTTTACATCAGAATCACTAATTACTGTAGAGTAAAATGTTTCAGTGGCACATTTCAGCACGTCCGAGTAACATCTGAAACGGTCGATCGTGCGCCAGCGCCGCGACGCCGACGCCTAGGCATGCCTAAATTTATAGCTACAATTACTACAGTGTGGATAGATTAACACGGAGAATGGAAATAATCGTTTTTAATTAAACTCAAAACCTCTAAAGTATATGTTGTACTACCTATTGGTTAAATTTTTTCCTAAGAATATCAAAAAAAATATCTAGACTATGACGATTTTGCGAGTTATTTTCCTCATGACGAGTATTTCTCTAATTTCTCATGCCATCTTGATACAAAGCGCTTTAAGTCGGCGAAAAAAATGTATTTTGATCCAAGGCAACTATGTTTAAACAGTTTTACTTTAATATGTCAATGTCAGTACTCTTAAAAGTTTAATTTCATTTATTAACATACTATAGATAACAAAATTTCTGTGAATAAAATTACCAAATTGATCAAATCACAATGCAGAAATTAGCAAGGACTTTCGTAAGTGAGTCATACTTTGAGATTGATGTGCATAGGTAATTGAATTTTTTTTAGGCTAACTTTGCGTCAAAAAACAAGACCGAAAAAGTAAGAGTAAGTAAAAAAACCTTGTTTCGTCGTTTAGCACTTTCTATAAACTTTTCAGAAACAGGCTATTATCAGTTTCAGTTTTAAGACATAATATTTGTTTCAGGCGAAAATGCTTACCTCAAAATTTTATTTCGAGAATTATGCGGTAAGTACCTAATGTATTTTTAACTGTTTTTAAGCTCAAATATATGTACATATGTGCGTTATGTATTTATTGAACTGTACAATTTATACTGCACAATATGCACTGGTTTCACACGCAACTCTATGTTGTTTAAACTATTTTCTTCTGTTTTGTATACGAAATTTGTTAAATGCCGCTTTATATTTAGGCAATTCAATGAAAACTATTTTGCAGCGAAATCTATCATGCAATATTGCGAGGTGGCATTTGTTTTACATTTATGCAATATATTGTCCAGTGCCAAATTAGTAAAATGAAAATGATTTCGATCTGCTGGTCTACTGCAAAACCATCAAAACATACTTGTGTTGTGTAGTTTCAATCAACATAGAGTTTCAATGGATGAAATAAAAAAGAAAATTATTATGGTCAATTGAGGTTAATTCACTTTTTACTTAATTCCTCGCTGTTAGTTCCTTTTAGTCCTCCTTTTAGAATTTCACGTGCAATGCAATCAAATTAGAGCCGACCACAGGAGCAGGCTCTATATTCGTGCAATGGACTGAAAATTGCGTCGGTCATTAATTTTAACTTTAATGCGCGTGCGCGCATGCAATATTTCTTTGCATGCAATAAGAATTGCATAAATGTAAAGCAGTAAAGCCATTGTCATCGTTTGCAATTGCAATGTATAATATATTGCAGGTATATTGCTGAGGTATTCGTAATGAAATTTCTACTCAAAACTGCCAGTAGTTCAAAAATTGATTTGAGGGAGTGCCATTTATTGCAATAGATTGTATATTTGGTACAGTTTTGACAAAAAATGGCTCGACAACAAATTTTTTGTGTTTCTGTATGTTGGGTTGTGTAGTACGATGACGTCACTTATTAGCATTATAAATGCCAGCAGGACATAAAATTTCCGTAAGTGGGTACCTATTGTGCCCGCATCTACAAAAATGTGATTAATTTTTCAGATTTCTATAAGTAAAATATGTGCTTAAAGCAAATTCTGAATTGTAAGTTATGGAAAACCCCCATATTTGTATAAGAGACAATTTTATTTTTATTTACGATTTTCATACATAATAGAAATGTATTTGAAATGTATACTTACCTTCCATTCTGTGGCTCTCAATAACTTTCACTTAAAAATGTTCAATTTGCCGACTATAAAGGATTGTCGTATCATCCTGCTTTTTT
>JALDAQ010000447.1:0-12153 GCA_025584915.1 Monochamus saltuarius
GCATTGTTCGTGAATTCACTTTATGAGTTGATACAGAAGGCAGTTTCGTGTATTTAATTGATTACCATGCACATGTCAGGCGTTTATAACAAGAGCAGCCCGATGTTACTTTCATTATTAGGTCTAATTCGCTGCCTCTTTCTTTTTAATAAATATTAAATAGGTATTATTAATATTTCGCTGTGCTTATTCTAATGATTAGACATTGAAAATAAACGGGCATATAGCAACAGGATATAGTCGACGACAAAATAGGCAAATTATAAGAAATGGCATATTTTAATACCTACTATATCCTGCTGCTACCCTTTGGTTGCGAGATACCCTATTTTTAACTGTATGGGGTATTATATCACTATTTGAATGTACTTTAAATAGAAAAGAGAATAATAAAGAACCTGTACAAAGATTTACAGCATATTACAAATAATTAAATTTTATGTCACTACACTTCATCTAAAAATTATAGACAGTTGAATGACCTGCAAATATAACGTATATATTCTAAAGCATAGGCGTACGTGTTACTTTTCTGAAAAGGTTACTGATCAGGAAATATAAGTAAAAATAGGTATGCATGGAGATATGCTTAGATTTTCTGCTGGAATCTAAATAGACATAGCATGTTTATGCTTTCATAAAGCATTCTTGGTAGGTGTAAGTTAATTTCCACACCAGTTTTGAAGTATTGCTTATGACACGTTATCATTTTTTTTTATAAACATATAAAAACCACAAATCAACATTTAAATGACAAACATTAACATGTATTAATGAAAATATTAATAAAATTAATTATTCAAGTAAAAAACAAAACATAACAATTAAATAGATAACTAAATAAATACCCCAAGGTATAAATAACCTCCATATAACTATAGAGGTATCATATTTGTCAATCAAAAAACTCTTTCTATCAACCTTCCCGTACTGAAAGTTCATATTATTTAAATCTTTTCTCAATGTGTTCTTGTCTAATTTACGAATTATTTAATTTTCTCGAATAGCTTGCGATAATCTTTCAAATGTTGTCAATTCATTTTTAACGAAAAATTTATTTTTATTTTTATTCCACCGCTGCTTGTTTTTGGATTTTGTATTTTTCCATACGCTTTTTCTTCTCTAAAAAGCAAATGCTTGATTGAACATCACTGTGTAATCAAAACACATATCTATATTGGTTTTTAGGCTTTCACGGCCGGTGTTATCATTTGATACATAGTGATTTTCGGTTCCTATTGTTGGTATTACGACTAATATGGTCGGAACCGTTCCTCGGATAATGGTGGTCCTCCAAGGCGTTCCGTAGCCGCCGCTGTAACTGGTCGCATCCCATGCTTCCAAACGTTTCGCCGCTCTTCGCTGTCGGCATCTTCAGTGGTGACTCCGCAAAAGCTTCGCCGCGGCTGAGCTCAGCTCAGGATCCGAAAACAGTATATGGGCGGGCCCAGAGACAACGATAGCGGGTCTGTCCCTACAGAGGCAAGCCCAAGAACAACCAGGACAGGACAGGACTTTTTAACTTTGTTTCTGGCAGCTACCAGTTACCGAGGTCAAGGTATAACCCAGAAAATCACTATGTATCAAATGAGAACACAATCATATCTATTAATATATACTTGAAAATGTTTTTTTCTCCAACTGAACCGTTGAGGGTTCCGGAATATTTTCCATCATTCAATATCAGAACACAATTACAATAAGGTTATAATTGAATACTTACTATGTACTAAAAAATATACACTTCACACAGTTCACATTTCAAATTCGCAAAAAAAAAACATTCACGGGAATGTCTTACACTTTCTCTTATTCATAAATTCACTTTTTATGATTAAAAAATCAGTTATTTCATATACAGGGTGTTAAAATAAGAGTGTAAAATATTTCAGGAGGTAATAGTATGAACCAAAATAAGCAGAAGAGTGGGTCCGCAAAGTAACGGTTCAGGAGATATGGACCACTGTTCGTTTTTCAAACATTTTATTTTATTAGGAATAAACCGACAAAGGAAGCTTTTAACAAACAAAAAACAAAGTTACAGAAGATGTTCAAAGTGCCCTCCGTCCATTTCCAAGCAGGCACAACATCTTCGTCTCAACGATATTCGAACTCTTTCGAAAACACCCTCCTTGGTTTGGATTTCTTGACACTTTTGATTAATCCGTAGCTGCAGCTTTTCCAGGCTATTTACAGGAGTGCCATACACTAATGTCTTCAAATATGCCCAAACAAAGAAATCTAGAGGGTTCAGATGACGCTATATTGGAGGGCATAAAACAGGTCCTGCCCTTCCTACCCATCTATGTGGAAAAGTTTGTTGTAAATTATCTCTAACGGCCATGGAAAAATGAGCTGGAGCACCATCATGCTGGAACCACATTTGTTGCCTCTAATTCAAAGGAATATCTTCCAAAAGCTCATACAGTGTGTTCTGCAGAAAGTTGAGGTAAGCAGCGCCTGATAATCGGTTTGGTAAAACAACAGGATTTAGAAACATGTCACCTATAATACCCATCCAAATGTTTAATGGAAAACGTGCCTGATGTCCAGGTTCTATTAGAGCATGAGGATTTTCGTCGGCTCAAATATGCGTATTGTGAAAATTAAACACTCCATTTCTTGTGAACCCGGCCTCGTTAGTAAAAAGAATGTTTGCAAGAAAACGAGGGTCTTTAGCATCATGACGTAGAAACATAAAACATTCCATATCTCCACAACCGTTGCTTTGCGGACCCATATTTATTGAGACTTTTCTGCTTATTTTGGTTCATACTATTACCTCCTTAAATATTTTACACTATTTCTTTAACACCCTGTATATTTAAATACTCACCTATTTAGATCGCTTGTAAAACAATAAAAACAAACGAAAATCCTGTACCGGTGTTAATCGTATGGAATGTCAGGTTGTACTTCGCTAAGGTCAGCGAGAGAGATATACTTATACATACGCATTTGTAAAACAATGTATAACAACGTAATTTCTGTATTATACAGGGTGATTCAGAAAAACTAGGACAAAATTGGGTATATAATATAATCTGCATGATAAATTACTTGACCCGTATTTTCTTGTTTTCCAGAATTTTAATTTTTGGGGGCCCTGGGCCTAACATTTCGGTTTTTACAAATATCTTTGGAACCCCTGATCCGTTTTAATGGAATTTGGTGTAGGGTTGTAGATAATCTATCTATACATTATTAAGAAAGTAGTTTTGTCAAGTATCACAAAGAGCGCTAGTTATGTGTAATGCCACTTAAGTTTTTTCAAAAACCTTTATTTCCATTTTTTTAATCCTATTAGTCCATTAGAAACACCGTTTGGCCAAACCATTCGTTCAATATCCATTTCGTCCAAATATTCGTTAACTACTATTGCCACGTGTGGTCGTGCATTATCTTGCATTAACACAAAGCCATCTCCGATAAAATAAGAATAGGGAACAACAGCGTTCTGAAGAATATCCTCACTATATCGATGAGCATTTAAGGCATCGTTTTCAACAAAGATTAAATCTGTACGGGCGTCCCTGGCAATCACCACCCACACCATCACTGAACCCCCATGAAAACTTACGCGTTCCGAAATTGTACAGTCCACATATATTTTATTTCGACGTCTCCAGACTTGCTCCCGATCATCAGGCGATCGCAGGGAAGACCGCGATTCATCCGTGAAAAGTTAGTCCATTGCTCAATATCCCAATTCACATGTAAGCGTGCAAACTGAATAAGTGCTACACGGTGCCTTAGAAGTATATGGGGTCCTGTGGCATTCCTCCTTGATGATAAGCCGTTTTCTTTAAGTTTTGTGGAATTGTGCTCTCACTGACTTCAGTTGTACGTACGGCTTGTAGCAGATGTTGATTCTGAATCGCTGTAGTTCTACGATTTCGTAAATTATTCAAGGCAATAAAGCGGTCGTCAATTGAATCTGTCTTCCGTTTTCTTCCGGAACCCACTCGACTGGTAAAATTTTACCGTTTTCCTGGACTGTTGTTCGAGGTATACCAAGGGTAGTGGACACATAACGTTGACTTCGGCCATCCTTAATTAAGGTCACAATACGAGCAACATCCGTCGCAGATATTGATTTGTTTAATTTGACAACCGTTAACAAACTTTTAATTGTCATATTTCAATAAATCTGTTTCCGCCTATGCCGCCTTGATTATTTATTCGTAGACATTTCTGCCTGCAAAGCCTTTTTTCGACGCGTTCGTTTTAAAACAGTGTATCTCCAATAAAAGCAGAGATAATGTCATGATTAAAAAAAACAAAATGTTCACAAAAGATAAGGCTACAGTGTGACTTCAGTTAGCGAATAAAAATTTTCACATAGCATCCGTTCCTAAGAAATCAATGTACAATTTTAAAAAAAAACATCAAAATCAAATGAGCGGTTCGCGAGGAAGCCAACTTTAAAATTGGGGCTAGTTTTTAGTGGCCGGTTTTTTTGCCGGTGAGTGTATATTTCGGATATTAAGATTTTTTTAACTTCGTTCTTATGTTTGCTTCAAATTTTGCTTGCATTTTGCAAATGACTATTCGTCTTTTTCAGATAATCGTAGTCTCGCAATCTCTGTATTATTTTTTTTGCTATCGATGACAAAACAATATTTTATAATGTCAAAGATATATTTTTGCACCAAAATGAATACTGGCCTGGTTCAGATAATCATAGTCTCGAAATATCTAATGTATTATCTTTTTATTATCGATGACAAAACAATATTTTATAATGTCGACGATATATCATTGCAATGCTAATAGCAAAATGACTAGCGGCCTGGTTCATATAATCATAGTCTCGAAATTTCTGATCTTATCTTAGACTCCTCTTCCATGACTTCATGACAAATTTCCATAGAAAATATTAAAAAGTTTATTTTATTAAAAAATTTTAATATTTTTTTTACTAACTTACTAATAAGTTTATGTTTACATACAGTATCGTCTAACACTTCAGCGTGTTATTTAAACTTACCACCATTTATTCGCACTTTCTGTATTTCCCGCATTTCTTTCCCTCTAAATTTGGAGATCACATCATACATTTGGAGGGGGATGGAGAGAATACAATACAAGCAATAAGTTTATTTATTTTGGTCTCGAGTATTGGTTGCAAATTGACAATGTCTAATTTTACAAATTTCGAATATGCAGAAATGGTAGTTTTATACGGAGAATGTTTACGAAATACATGCCGCAACTGCTGAATATCAGAGACTTTTCCCTAACAGTGTACAAGCGCAACTTTACTCGAACTGGCATTTTAAACATGTGCGTACTATACTACTTAAGAGACAAGAAATTTCTAGGCTAGATGTATGTAACCACAAACTAAATAATTAATTATTGTACTTACGAATAATACTAAAAAGTCATATTCAATTGTAAAACGTAGTGAAAACGTAATATCAAAATTATTAAACTGTAATAACCTAACACTCGAAAATATTTATTTATTATCTAAATTTGTTTTTATTAATTATCAGTATTTAAGGAAAATTCATTCATGTATCTAGATAAAAAAAGTTAGCTTTACTCTTTGTCGTCAAATAACAGTACAAAAACTAGATAACTAGACTATAGACCTAATAATACGGTAGGTCAAGATTCACTCTCGATAACTTTATGAGGTGTGCCGTTTCGGTTTTTTGCCGACAACACGAAGGTTTTTTTATTACTTGGTAGTTAAACACGAAACATTTTTCATCTTCTCTTAATAATTTACCCATTGGGTATATATTTTTTATGTAATATACCTAAATGGTTTATTACTCGGTTTATTATTAGATCTTTGGAGTTTTGTAATTTCAATCTAAAATATTTTTTAAACTGTGGCCAAGCTAATTTCTTTACAGTCATAACATCCACATTTGGTCGGACAAAAATCCACACGCTAGTCGTCGGTTTAGCTTTCAGAGGGGATTTGTTGTCAAAGAATGGTTAGGAGTGCACGGGGATCGCTTGATTGTACCGTATTTTCTACCGGAAAACCTTAACGGACCGCGTTACTTGGAATTTTTTATAGAATTATTTGATTACTATTATTTGATTTCATAGCATATTAACTTTTTAAATTATTATTGGCTGAACTGAGGAAGAAAAAATATGAGATTCTAAAATAGTCAGTACTAGGAAAATATTTCAATTTGGCAACGTAGCATCAGGTCGACATCGAGTTGAACCGTGAGCTGTAAACGACCAAGGCTGCGAGCGGTCAGTGACAGTCTGAAAAGGGGGTTTAGATAATGATTTGAAAATATTTATTTTCGGCGTACCTAAATATACATTTAGATTTTTTTAAATCACGTATTCGTATTATACTCATTATTCTCTATCTCCTCTTAAAATTAATGACATTATGACTGACTCACCCTGTATATGATACAAAGGAAGGCAGTATTAGGCAGATTTAAAAATTCAGAAATTATGGAATAGAAAAACTCTGAACAATGCTGTTTATAATTACATTGCGACATTGAAAGACATAAAACGTTCAAAAGATTTAAATCAAAATATCGAATGTTGTTTCGCTATTTCTCAAAAATCAAGCCTATGATATTCTAATTATTACTCTATGTTTAATTTCGAGAAATTCCATGAATATTTTTATTATAATTATATTAGTAGCCTGATATAAAACCGTTAAAATAACGAGTCTAGGAAATATTTAAATCTTCCGAATTATTAAAATTAGTGTGACTGAATAGATAATAATAGCTATTGAAATAAATCCACATATTGACGCCAGACTTCGTTACACGTCTGAGTAATCAGCAGATATCATTTAAATTGGATGTAGTCACAGTTCTGAAAAAATAAGAAAATTAAACCACATGGATAAATTTTATGCCATTTAATAATTTTATAAGTAAAAGAGCTGCTAATTTAGTTGATCTAATTGTAAACATTTGTTGTAATTTTTGTGAAAATAGTTATGCCAATAACAAATTTTCTAAGGGTTGGATTAACATAATGAATCAATGTTGATCTACTTAATGGAAAATAATTCTGTTCTGTACAATAGTTTATTTTGTTGACAATATAACGGCAAAAAAGGGACAACAGTATTTTAGCATTGAATCTGATATATTGTCACAGCCATAAGCATTACTTTTTATATTAAGCAATATCTAATATAAATAAATTATAAATAAATAAATAAATAAATAAATATCTCTGTAACTTCATCAGATGTACATAACCAGAACGAAACGGATAACTGAGCATTATAGAAATTATTATTATCATATTCAATTAAATCATCACAAGAATCTGAATTGTATTGAAGAAATGGAGGACAATAATTTTTTATATCATAAGGATTTGAGAGATTCAAAGGTATATATAATGTATTTTTGTACATTTAAATCAGAAAGTGTGCGCCATATTTTACGTGAATTATTTTCGAAACTTATTGAATTTAAAAACACCCTTTTCTCTGATCTTACAGCTGATACAGTATAATATCTAAAATTTTTATAATTAAGCCAATCTGTTTCTAATTTTGTCCGCTTATACTTTTGCATTGCTTTGCCTCTCTTTCATTATTATTTTTTAAGGCGTTGACCAAGAGGCCCTTGGCGTAGTGACTTTCACCGTTTTTCTAGGTGCATGTTGATCAAACAATACAATAATTATAAAATTGTTAAACATATTTAACTTATTCGTAATATTACTTTCATAAATAATATTATCCCAAGGAAGATTATACATCATTCATAAATATATTTTTATCAAAACCATCGAAAAGTTTTTAGTTTTACATCTACAAAAACCAGCCTATGATCAGAAAACCCCTCAGATGGCTTTGTGCCACAACTATTAACAATATAATAATTGTTATTAATGAATACAGGATCTATTAGAGTACTAGAGAATTATATAATCCGTTTTGATTCATTTAACAATTAACAAAAATTACAAGATTCAAAACACTCAAGGTTTGGATTTGGCATGTTAAAAAAATTGAAATTAAGATCGCTGAAGATTAAGAATTAAGAAGCAAACAATAACATCAAAAACCGGTGAAAGGGAAGACAAAAAGTTATCCAAATCTATAATAAGTCAATTAAAAAATATTTGTTCAAAATCATGCATCACCTTTATATAAGCATCAACAGATCCTTCTTTAGTGTACCGATCTTTTCGAATGAGGTGATACTCTGATAATGCAATAATATTCCTATCATGTTCAATTGGCAACTAAGAAGTTACAAATTATCCAAATCTTCAAGGCCCCTAATTCTGGTTTGCCATTTTCCCCCCATACAAAAATATAATACTGGTTTTATTTGTTAAATCGTTGACCTTCCCTTTTAATGGTAAAATATTTTATATATTTTGGAATTTTTTAAATGTACTATGAAGTAGGTACTAGTACTACTACTACATATACTACTGTACTAAATAGTTACCACCTTTTCACACTCTGTATCGCGCGAATCAAGAAAGTATATTGCGCTCAGGATCAACCACCTAGTAAAAATCGGAAATTTGAAATATTCAGCTACAAGGACACACTACTGATACCAATTTTCTTAACCCAATGAAATATGTATATTTAGTTGCAGCATAGGAGAGGCAAGTTGCTCTCAGATTTACATGCAAAAGTAAAAGCAACTTACGCCTTCCGTCTTGTTCAGGACTAGGCAACTATTCACTTTAGGATTTGGCCATGGTCCAAATTACAAATTTTGCGCTCAGCAGTGAATTCGGGATATCCAAGATTTCAGTAAGCTTCAGTATGTCCCGTACCATTAGCTGAAATATTAATTAGGCTGAAAAGAGGTGGTGCAGAGCAACTGTTTCGCAGAAGAAAACTAGCATCTACTAATGAAAACCTAAGTAAATTTTAAATTAGAAAATTATATTGCAACTGTAAAGTAATGGAACTAAAATGGTGTTGCAATGGAGAGAGAAAGACATGGAAATCTGATAGAGCAAGATCAGGAGAAAAGATAAGATAAAGAGTTAAGAGATACGATAAGGAGAAAGACCTAGGGCAATAATGAAACAACAACCCCCCCTGTTTCAACTGATTTGCAAGCAATGTTCATCCATTCACTATTCTGTTGTAGCAAAAACCCTTTTATATAATACAATTCCAGGTAATTTTGTCAAAAATTGAAAAAAATAGGCAAACATTCCAATAAGTTTGTATAAGGAATTCAATAGCACCTCGAATAAAACTCACGCAAAAAACTCTCCCTTGGAGCTTCATCACATGATCTTATAAAAATGAGTTAAGTTTTTCCCATACCACTCCTAAGAAAGCACTAGAGAAAGAAATGCTCATTTTTGTTAAAATATTGAACGGCAAAGTATACTAAACAGAACACATATTATTATCAAGTGCCTAGTCAGTTTCACATACCAAAACGAAATTAGCGAATTTTCGTTGCTTGAATACCAGTAGGCATATAATCCTGCTAAAACTTTAAAAAATAATAATTTTATCCGGTGGAAAAAACTACAGTACAGATTTGTCTGACATATGACTCTAAGAAAATCAATGCATAAAAGTTTTAAAATATATATTTTAATTACACTTATAATTTTACAATCTTTAAGTACCAATGAACAGTGAATGCAATGTTGCATCTATTCTCTGGGATTAGTCTTACTTATTACACTTTTTCAGTAATGAAAATCCAAAAGTTTTAGAAACTGTTTCATTTTAATCCCATCCAGCCCTATTCCCTTTATAAATATATTATTCAAAACTTGGTGACCTCACAGTTATGTAAAATAAATTAAATTAAATGCCATTAAAATCAGCGTTTTCCTGCATTCACAATTATCATATTTCTGAATTTATTCCATAAGTAGTATCCATATATCATGCACAAAGTATTTAAATATTTTGGATTAGGTACAAATTAAATCAAATCAAATATATTTATTGTGTATAACTACAATGGCTAATACATTAATCTATACACAAAAGGACTAGACACAGATAACTGATAATTAAGTCTACTCTTCAGAATTAAAACATAACTTATAATAAATCTACCTATGATAGCAATTACAATTGTGAAAAAGGAATTACGAAAATGTATATACATACTCACAAATACACTCATACATACCCCTACATATGCATATAACATACATACACATACAACAGTTACTTATAAGTATACACACACAACATTTAAACAATTGAAATACAGCAGCATTTGTGAATTCAGTTCGATGACGCATTATTTGCAAATTTACGAAGTTGACGATTATGTGTATCATTCCGTCAAACCTACTTTTCGTAAAGATAATCAGGAGTTGTATTATGCAATATATTACTAAGAAAAATACAGAAATGAACATATCGCCTTTCATTAAGCCTTAATTTACCAAACTGTCTAATAAATGGAGTAACGTGATAAAAAAGGGTAATAAGTAATAAATCTCATGCACCAATTCTGAATTTTTTGCAGTTTAAATTTATAAGCATTTGTAAGTAAAGAACAGTATACATAATCACAATAATTTAGATGTGACGAAACTAAGGACTCAACTAATATTAATTTGATGTCAGAACTCAAATAGCGTTTTAAAGGTGCTATTTGCTTGAAAGAGATAAATGCCTTCTTACAGAGATCACTAACATGTTGTGTAAATCTCAAATCATTTTCAAATATAAGACCTAAATTTTTTACCGAACTGCAATTTTCCACAGGACAATTATCTATATAAACAGCGAAATCTCCCAACTGTCGAGTTTTCTGATAAGTACCAATAATTAAGTTTTTGCACTTATTTGAGTTAAGTATTAAAGCATTTTTATTACATAAGTCTTTAATCCGGTGTAAGTTAGTCAATAGCGGTTAGTGTGTTCTCAATTTCAAAATTTGCAAATCATCTGCATACATATGTAAAGTAGTATAGACTACTGATGACACAAAATCCGCAGTACACACAAGTTAATGAGAACCCTTGATATTTCACACCAGGAAGATATGGAATTAGGTTTTTATGAATTAATATTTTATTGTGATCTATTTCTAGACTCGTGAAAGCATATCTAAAACGTGCCATGAAATATTTATTTTTTCCAATACCATCGTGAGTTATTAAGACCGTTGACCGTATAAAATAGTTACTTCAAATCGTAAATACAGTATAATTATCAGGTACTGAGATCAGTTTATCCGCACGATGATCTCGATACTTGAATACATAAAATACAAAACGAAAATGCCGGCGAAATAAAGCTGGCACGCACTCTGCGAGAAAGTCTGCTGTTTTTATAATGTATATTTATAATAAAAATACTTTGTTGACATATTATGTGGTTTGAATTTAGTAAAATAGAAAATAAAAACATGCAACGGAGGCATGAGACGCGGGCTTGCAGTACCTAATACAATAAATTATTTATAATTTTGTCCAGATGGTAACATCTAATAATTCCAAACGATTTCATCACTATAAAAAATCAATGGTGCTTTGTTTTAGTGTTTAAGATTTCACAATTTTTTTATGATATGTAAATGGAAGCATACAGTAAACAGCTTGTAAAAATTGATTGAACTTAAATAATATGTGTATTCATATATTATATTAAAAATTAAATGAATGTTTCCGAAAATATATAATGCAGGCTGACAAAAATCTGGCATTAGCCTAATTCAGTAATAGTATATTACAATACAAGGGAATAAACTAACAATTTCCCCACGCGTGTGCCTTTTGCACTTCTTCACGAGTACTGAACACTGTTTTGTTTAATCCTGCCATTGAAATGTTAAAATAATATTAATACTTGTAATAACTACTACATTGCTTAATGGTTATGTATGTAGTGGTAATCAACATTGACGGCATATTGCGTTGCTATGGTTCATGTAAATATAAATATTTGCAGTTGTCAATAAAATACACCTAAAGACTTGTCCTCATGGATGCGAATTATTTAATGGCGGGAAAAGTCTCAACTGCAACATTTTCATCATAACCCTGTCATTGTCTGTCATGGTACCAACCTCACATAATGATGAAAATAATGATAATATTTCTATTTAACAAAATTTACTAAAAGTTGAGACTTTCTGGCCACTAATAATTTAAATTAAAAGTTGTGAAATTCCCATTAATATCTGCGAATTTTGTGTCCAGGACAAGGCTTAACGCGTGGTG
>JALDAQ010000448.1:0-12136 GCA_025584915.1 Monochamus saltuarius
AGACAAACCAACAAGAAACTCGACAAGAAACTAACATTTGCTAATAACGCGGTATCGTCCCTACAAAGATCCGACACGCACAACGTTTCACTGCGAGATTGATACTGGATATTGGAAAGCAGATGCGCTACACGTCGGAGAATGACTGCTGTAGATGGACTGCGACCTTGACACATGCCGGTAAATAAACAGGGTGAGGTTTGTCAACACTGGCCATTATTTTGAAGATGATATTAGTTTTTAATTAGGAATATTTAAATATTACGATTTTCAACCGACGGACCTGAGATGTGCGAACGACGTACTATCTTTACAGATGATGTTATGTACCCGTAGGATAAAGAAAGCCCAGCTGTTGACATCTGCCACGTCCCAACCTTGCAGTGGGATTCTACAGTATGCAGATTTATACTATAACTGTGACAAACAACGAGATGCGCCGTCTTGTGAGTAACGAACTAACAATTTTCCCCAGTCGAGATGAACAATTATGTCAGCCCATAAAAACTGAATGTGATGTGTTTCTGTGTGTGTGTGCTCCATGGATACTACAACATGACGAACTTATTTTGTTTCAAATTCAGATAATAAAATAGAGAAATTTTTATGGTTTACCTTGACATTGGAGTACTAAATTATCAATAATTTTTAACTATACTATAGAAATTTCTTTATTTATTCCGTTTATTTTTTTTTAATCCCCAGGAGGGGCATGTTTTAGATTTACTTTATAATTTTAAGATTATATTCTCTTCTCTTCACCCTTAGAATCCTATTACTTAAAAAGGAATTTATTAAAAAGGGATTGGATTTTTTTTTTATTATTTACAAGTTTTTTTCTATTTTTATTATTTTTATTTTCTTATATACAGCCGGCAAGCTTAAAGCTAGAGGCCAGCTTTCATGAGTCAGTAAAATTGTATACTAGGCTAAACCCTTCAGCTGGAAATTACGATTGTTATGTTCTGATTCTGATTTTATAATAAACTATTTATATTTTTCTAAAACTGCCTTCTGACTTACTCCCTTGTGCGTAGACGTTGAACGTATACGCAACAATATTATACAGATTTTTTAATAATTGCCCATGGGATACGGTGTCGAAAGCCTTCGATAAGTCTAAAAATACCCCTAAAGAAGGTTTTGACTTATCCAATGCATTGTACATTAATGAAGTTAGGTTTGCGATTGCATCATTTGTTGATTTATGGTCTTGGAACCCATACTGATTTCTAGCAATAATATCAAATTTTTGTAAATATTTTGTTAATCTGCATTTTATTATTCTCTGTAATATTTTGCTAAAATTCGAAATTAGTGACAAAGGCTTATAATTTTCAGTATTATTTCTTTCCCCTTTTTTAAACAAAGGTTTTATAACAGCTATTTTTAACTTATTTGGATATATTCCTTTTTCCAATACTTTGTTATATATAAAATTGTGTGTGAGAATAAAATCGCTAATATATTTTATTGTCTCTGAGCTTATTCCATCCTCACCTGGCGCTTTTTTATTTTTTAATTCAAAAATGTATTTTTTTATTTCAGATTCATCGGTCGGCCGTACTGTCTAATATATTACATTTTGATGGAGTTGCCTTATCTACTTTCTCAGCTAAGTTACTACCAACATTAGCATAACATGTATTGAAAATATTAGCATTATATTGAATAATACTTTGATGTTTTTGATCATTAGTGATATGTTTAACTCCTTCCCAAATTTTTTTACTATCAGTTTTACCTGTATCATAAACTATTCCTTTCATGTAAGAGTTTTTTTAACTAAATTATTTATTTTATTTCTGTATGTAATGTATTCAGTTCTAATTTCATTATCTTCGATATTTTTTAAATGTTTTTGATATAGCTAGTCTCGTTTGTTCATAGATCTAATTATTCCTGTGGTAATCCATGGCTTTCTTTTCCGTGTTTTATTGTTAAACATTTTTATAATAGTACTTTGTTCTATTGTTTGCTTTATTATGATATGCTTCTGTTGTTTACAATTCTTGCTATGAATGTCATTTAAAGAACATTGAACGATCCCAAAGACGATTTGCTAAATACTTATGGTTTAAGTATGATGGGGTAATCCCCCAGTTGGATTTTTCAATGAATTGTTATCAAGATATTTGAATTGTCTTTACGTCGCAGATACTACTTCATAGTTTTTCTATTTAAGTTATTGAATATTTTCGTTGATTGCCCGGAATTTCTTTGTTATATTCCACATGCAGAACTAATGCTCTTAATAATGCTCCAATGTTTGTTATGTGTTACAATTATTTCTTAGGGCATAATACCTTAGATATATTTTTTTGTAATGTTAAAAATATTAAAAGTGCATTTTTTCATTAATATTTATGTAAATTTTGTATACCCAATTTAATTTTGTTTGTTTGTATATATCTGTTATTACTTGTTTCTCGTTTCCTGTCCTGTATTTGGATTCTGTATGGACAGTGTATTCAAAATAAATTGTACTAAATATGATTTCTAAATTGTTTATTATTTACTTATATTCATTACATCTGTAGCCATTTTATAATAATTTTCTTTATATAAACGATAATTTTTTATGGCATGCAGTTGAATACCGCTCTATCTATTTAGAACAATATTTTATTATACAATTATTATTACATTTGACGGGTAAGTCCAATATTGCAAATAATAACTATTTTATTACAAATGAAAAAGTGTTTAATTTTGGTTAGATATGTTTAATTTAAACGTTAATGTATTTTTTTCTTCGAAGTCTTTGATAAGAGACTTAGATGTGGTGATAAAATATGAAGGATAAAGATTTGTGGGATCTCTTTTTTCACAATTTCCATTAATGTTTAGAATTCTCTTTTCTTTTATAATTTCTAAGAAAAATACATACTGATCTATTACTTTTTCCTTACTTATGCATGAGACGGCCCAATCAATGTCTTCGCATGTATTAAATCCAACATAATGTTCATTACATGCATATTTTACATGCAACACAAAAATTCTTTTATCGTATAGTAGAAACATCGGAACATTATTTCTGGAATATAAGTGTAAAATTAGTAAACTCCCCAGTCCAACACATAAATTAGGATGTGACGAAGAAATGTGTTCAAATACTTTTGCATAGATCCCTCTCCAACAGCAACCAGAATTTGTGAAACAATTTACTTCACTGTTATGATATGATGCCGAACAATTTGATTCATGACGTGTAATATTGTCGATATTTGCTACGACATCGCATCCTTGGTCTTTGTTTCTACAAGGATACTTAACAATTTGAGCAATTTTTTCTAACGAATAATTTCTGCTGATACTAAAGGCGGATTGGCAAGAAGGACATCTTTGTAATTTTGATTTACACTGTCCACATAAGCTATGCCCTGCACTGCACATGTATATGGGGGGTCTCATATAAGAAATACAAATTGGACATTCCATTTCTGAAAACAACTTGCTTTCATTTGTATTTTCTATTGACGCAGCTCCATCACCAAATGTAAATTCACAAATAATATCAATACCTAAAATATTTTTTAAGGTGTTAATATTTATTTTTTCTTCATCGGAAAAAATAGGAAGTTTTGAATCATATTTCATTACTGCAAATTTATTTAAGCATATTGAACTTGAAGACGATTTTCCTTTTATGCATAATAATATTTCTCTAATGTCTCCCTTTATGCTAGAAATTCGGAAAAATATATCTCCATTATCATTCCTTGTTTGGATAATGAATAGTTGTTTTTTTCTAATATATAATTTATTAATGAAATGATCTTTGGATTGTGAAAAATGATACCGATTATCGTTCTGTATGAGATCCTGATGGCTGGTTTGGAAATGTTTTGCTATTTCGTCACTTACTACTTTAGTTTCACAGTTAACTGCTGGACAAATCATTCTCTCATACATGCAACTAACTTCATGATTCAAAACTTTTCCCCAAGGTATCTTCACAGAACATCCGTAACCATTATTTTTACATGGGAAAAACATATATTTAGCAAGACTTTCATAAAAAAGGGCTCTATTGTCCTCAGGAAGTTTGTGTTCTTTTACACATCTACCACAGACTATATTATTTGAATGAATGATAACTGGTGCCACGGAAAGATAATTTTTGCACTTTGTGCACAATGTAGTGTCGGAGTCATCAGTGGAAAGGAAAATTGTAGGTGGCATCTGAAACAAAATGATTTAAAATTTTTATTTTTTGTAATTCAAAAAAATTTTTCATTCATTAATTTAATTACCTAATTTATTAGATTTTGTAATGATTTTTGAGTAATATATTGTATAGGAGCAGAAGGCAAAGAAAAAGCTTCGGGAGAAATAAGTGAGGTGAAAATAATGTCAACATTTTTACAGACACGACTATTACCAAGTGTAATTACTGAATCAGGTTTAGTGCGTAATTGTTTAGATACTAAGGGAAAAGTATTTCAAAAGTTAAACTTTAGCAATCTTTTAAGATAAACGTTTCTGGATTAGGTAAATCGACTTACTTAAATGCAATTGTTTTCACAGCAAAAATGTGTTCTCTGTCATTTTATGACCAATAATAGGTGACATTGTGTAATCTGTTTCTCAAAATGATGCTTCCTATATTGGAACACTATAACTCAAAATCACAATCTGATTGTATGAAACTGTATCAGACTTAGAACAAACGTTAGTTTTTTAGGTTGTATTTACTGTCAAACTAATGAAGTTTTTTTACTTTCTATGTAAAATTCTGACGGCATAAATTGATGATATATAATATGCTTATAATAATATGATATAGGTATATGAAAGGTTCTAGGATAGTATATATGTGTATATAAAACATCAATAATAATTTTGCTTAACTATTCCACAAAGAAATTTGAAATTTTTTTTCTAAAACTCATCATACTATGTTAATTTTTGGTATAAAATAATTATGTAGACGTGGAAAGGCTTACCTCTAAAGTAGTATGCTCAGTTTTATTGCAATATAGCTCGTTCTGCAGCTGAAATATAACATAAAATTAATTAATAATTATATTATACTTTGAAAATCTTGAATATCCTTTGGATCTAAAAGATTCCTGTCAAATATGAGCAAAAAGTATTAATGAAAGGAAAAAATAGTTTTTTTTGGCATATTATGACGTGAGATTGGCAGCACATGCACATCATATGCTATAAAACAATAGCTCTGGTATTAATTTATAATATTAGATAACTATTTTACTTTGACCATAATAACACTTTAGTAAAAGAGACCTTTAAATAAAAGATTAACAAAACCTACAATAAAGTATGTTTTATTTTTTCTCAAAAACAGTGCATCCTGGAAAAAAAAAATAGAGGGACCAATTTCATTCAGAATTTAAAAAGTCAGTGGCGTACCATTTTTTTATTAAAAAAGTTTGTGGCATTCACGCACAAACGCCACTGGTGCAAGTAGAAATAATCGGATCACCCCAAAAAATGCACATTTATTCCTTCAAAGCGTATTTCAGCGTATCTTTAAAACTCTTTGAAATAATAAAAATAAATTAAAATTTAAACACTGTATCTCGGAAACGAAGCATATTTCGACCTACGTTTATGTGAACTTTTTTTCACAAAATAACTTCGGCAACCACTCCCTAAAATATTTTGCAGTTATTTACAAACACCCTGTATAAATATAGAGTAAAAAATGGATACATAATACTGAAAGAAATCTATTTCATGAATTGGTTAATCTAAACTAAATTAAAGCTTATCACTCTTTAAGCAAACAAATATGTTTCCATTATTAGGTATGTCTCAAAGTTATTTGAAAAACTTGTTCTAATATAATTGACAGATTTTTTGCTATTACTATTGGTTATTTCATTAGAAAATGTATACAATTAACAATATTTTATACTGAATTACAAACAAGCTGTAATTATATACAGCTTCTGTGAATGCCTCGTTTATTTATATGGTTATCATTGTTATTGTCATTGTCAATGTTATTGCTACATTTCATTTAATGAGATATGTATGTTGAATTTTTTGTCAATAATAATCCGTCCGATATTGAGAGAAGAAGCATTCGTTATTAGAATGAATAGCAGTGACAAGGAACTGTAGCTTAGCTTTAAGATGGTAGCTGAAAATTTTGTACATTGATTGCTGATATCTTTAGCAATTACCTGCGAATAGCTGACCACACATTTACAGTCTAATCGACCGTCTTTGACTGTGCCAGGCTTTGTCGTTCAGTAATAGTGGCAGTGTGTGGAGTATAGCGGGGTACGTCTTTCCCTACAGACAAAGCCCGTCCCTGTTTTATGTGTTGCTCGGCATAAACTGACAGAGTCCTCAGCGTGTTAAAACTGCAGGTATTATTGAAAACGTGTTGTGTGGTAGTTGTCTAGCGTAAGGTGTGAGTGTAAATAGCAGACTAAGATGACATCAGATTTTTGTCCAAAGAATTTTTATCGGATTTTATAAAGTCATACGAGCAGTTTCCATTTCTTTGGAAAATAAAATCGAAAGAAAGTACTACTCATAATGAAATTAATATATATTATATTGCATATATCATAGGTCATATAGAATATACTCGAAGACTTTTTTGTCGACGAAAGTCCACGAGCCACGCCAAGAGTTTTCAGTCAATTTTCGGACAGTTTTGTGCCATTAACATACAGTGTTGAGTGTTGACCCTTCGTGGAATAAACAGGTAGGGATTTACCTTCCCTACTTAATGACCTTCAGTCCTAATATAAATGTAATTATTTTTAAATTGTAAACCTCTATTAGGAAATTCCATTAATATAGCTACCTGCCTTATTCATACCGTCCTTAATCCTGTTATTGAGTTTTAATGACATTTTCTACCTAACCGATCTTTCGTAGACATATAGTTTTGGGGACCAACAGACACTCGACCAGAGCTGTTCAACGAGTCAACATATACCCGCTAGGCTTCCCTAAATCACTCAGTGTTTTTAGTTATATTAGTTAGTTAAGTATAGTTTAAATAAACCAAGTTAAATAAACTCGTGTATATTATTTCCTGCTCGGACAGCATCCCCTCAAATTGGTGACCCCGACGTGATCGAAAAGCAGGACCCTACTTTCTTGCTTTATCTACACGACAGTACGGTGATTTAGAAGATGCCCAGTTCAAGAAGTGCAAGTAGTGCCGCTACAGAGCAACCTGAGTTAAATCGTGTAGCCATACGAGTGCCACCTTTTTGGCCTGATGACCCGGAAGTGTGAATCGCGCAAATTGAACATTAGTTTGCGATTGCGGGGATCGCCAGTGAAGACACCAGGTTCAGCTACGTAGCCGGTAACTTGGACACAAAGTATGTGAATGAAGTGAAGGACATTCTTATGAACCCACCGCAGTCTAACAAATATTCATATCTGAAGACACATCTAATAAAACGCTTAAGTGCATCTCAACAGGAGAAAACGCGACGGCTTTTAGAACATTAAGAGATGGGCGATAGTTCCTTCGCCACCTTCAAGGTTTAGCTGGAGCGAATGTGCGATTTAATCCGCTCCTTGTGGTTATCACGACTACCTGCGAGTATGTAAGCTGTTTTGGCAACACAAACAAAAGCAGACTTCACCCCGGTCGCAGAATTAGCAGACGCGGTAGCGGAGGCCAGATCAGGACATTATATGTATAGCCGAAACCACGGCGTTCTCTAGTAGCGTAGAAGAAATGTTGAGGCAGGTCACTGTAGGAATGCACGCAATGACAACGCAAATAACAGCCCTCTCTAATCGACATCAAGATGGGGAACGACGACGTTACCGTTATCGATCCAGGAGCAGATCACGGCAGCAGGTAACACCTAAAGACAATTTGTGCTGGTATCACGCGTGTTTTCGGGATAAGGCCAGGACGTGTAAGAAGCCGTGCACCTACAAGTCGGAAAACGACCGGGGCAGTCGTTAATGGCGGCAAACGGCGTCAGCCCGGAATCATCGCGCCGTCTATTCTTAACTGATAGCACGTCAAAAGTGTAGTTCCTTATTGACACGGGCGCGGATATTTGCGTGTACCCTTATTCCCAATTGCCAGAACCGCGAGCAAAGACGTCTTATGAGCTTTCTGCGGCAAATGGCGCGGTAATCGCGACTTACGGTACTTTAGCAATGACATTGGACCTTGAGCTACATCGACAATTTAGTTGGAGCTTTGTCATAGCAGATGTTTCGAAGCCGATCATTGGCGCCGACTTTCTGGGACATTATGGTCTCCTGGTAGACGTTCGACACCATCGGTTGCTGAACTCGACTACGCATTTATCTTCTTTTGGAAAAGTAGTTAAGTGCGAGATCGCTGAAGTAACGCGACCTAGTGAAACACCAAAAACAGTAAGTCATTCAACGACTATATTATTACCACTCCAGGTCAACCAGTAGTACAAAAACCACGCCGACTGGCCCCAGATAAACTCCAGGCTGCTAAGAAAGAGTTCGACGCCATGTTGCAGCTTGGAATTGCTAGACCATCGCAGAGCTCATGTGCCTCGCCGCTACACATGGTTCCTAAAAAGAGACTCTGCGGCGACTACCGTGCTCTCAACGCGAGGACATGTCCTGACAGGTATCCAGTGAGACATATTCAAGATTTCTCACATGCGTTAAGAGGTAAAAATATCTTCACCACCATCGATCTCGTGCGAGCCTTTAATTAGATCCCTGTCGCCGAGGAAGACATCCCGAAGACGGCGATAACGACGCCTTTTGGACCCCGCAACGCTGCTCAGACCTTTCAACGCATCATTTACGAGGTGCTCCAAGGGCTCGAGTTTTGTTTCTCATACATAGATGATATCCTCATCGCATCCACATCACTGGAAGAGCATTTACAGCATCTAGAGGTTGTCTTCCAAAGACTAAAGAAATACGATGTCGTAATGAACCCGGCTAAGTGTGTGTTCGGGCAGTCTGAAGTTAAATTTCTCAGCTATCTAGTCTCTGGTGAAGGTACTCGCCCGTTACCGGAGAAAGCCGATGCCATCATCAATTATCCTCGCCTCGACACAGCAAAAGGGACTTCGGTAGTTCCTTGGTATGTTGAACTTTTACAGAAGGTTTATACCTGCAGCAGAGAAAACACAAGCACCCCTCAACAACCTTCTCCAGGGCAACGTAAAGGCAAGACCCCACTCAAGTGGACATCCAAAGCCATCAACGCATTTGATGCAGCTAAGGAAAGTATAGTACAGGCGACGTTACTTGCACATCCAAAGCCAAACGCACAGCTGGGTATTTTTACCGTCGCTTCCGACTTTGCCATTGGTGTTGTACTGCAGCAACGAGTAGGTGACGGCTGGCAGCCCCTAGATTTCTTCTCGAAGAAGCTGAGTCCAACCGAAGCAAAATACGGAGCATACGACCGTGAATAGCTCGCGATTTACCTAGCAGTGAAACACTTCCGACACATGGTCGAAGCACGGTCTTTCACTATATATACAGACCACAAACCAATCATCTATGCATTTCAGAAGAAAAATTCTCAATGTTCACCTCGCCAATTTTGACATTTAGATTAAATCAAAAGGTAGTGGCTGATACCTTGTCACGTATAGAGGAACTTGAGATCTCTCTCGACTTCGAGGCACTGGCGACTGAACAACAAGTGGATCCAGAACTTCAGAGGTTCTTAAATGGCAGCGACTCCTCCCTTCAGTTGAAACTTGTAGGTATACCTGGTACTAAAGAGTTTGTCTTCTGTGATGTATCTACCCGAACAGCCCGTCCATTTATCACGGAAAAATTTCGAAAAGCAGCGTTCGATAATGTTCATCGCCTCTCGCATCCGGGAGTTAACGCCACAGTCAAGCTCGTAATACACGCTACGTCTAGCCGTATATCAAAAAAGATTGCAGACAGTGGGCTCGTAGCTGTATTCAATGTCAACGCTCGAAAGTGTCACGGCACGTTTCTGCGCTCCTCGGAAGCTTCGTACCTCCATCTGCGAGGTTTGAACATATCCACATTGACATTGTAATTATGCCATCATCAGAAGGATATATGTACTGCCTAACCATGGTAGACCGCTACACGCGCTGGCCAGAAGCTACCCCCATGTACGACCAAGAAGCAGCTATGGTCGCGCGAACCTTATATGACACTTGGATATGTCGGTTTGGTATCCCGCTACGGATAACAACGGACCAAGGCAGACAATTTGAGTCGCACCTTTTCAATCAGTTAAACCGTTTACAAGGTACGACTCAACTTAGAACGACGGCTTACCATCCTGCGGCCAACGGTATCGTCGAACGATTGCACCGTCAGCTAAAGGCAGCTATCATGTGCCATCAAGACAACAGCTGGACACGTGCTCTTTCTACAGTGCTTCTGGGAATCCGCGCAGCCTGGAAAGAAGACATACAAGCCACAGCAGCAGACATGATCTACGGCCAGTCACTCCGGCTTCCAGGACAGTTCCTGGGCACAGAAAATCCGAACGACAGCCAAGCCGATGACGCGGCTGCATATGTGAAAGAGCTTCGCCAAGTTTTGCAAAAGCTAAGGCCGACTAGAGGATTTCGACACGGTACAAACAAGACATTTGTCTTCAAGGGCCTTGCCACCACAGACCATGTCTTTGTACGTCGAGATTGCCCTAAAAAACTACTCCAACCACCGTACGATGGCCCGTACAAAGTCATCAAACGGTCCGAAAGATCGTTCGTGGTTCGAATCAATAGTCGTGACGTAACAGTCACGATAGATCGACTGAAACCAGCCTACATTCTAGCTGACAATCCAAATACCCCAGAAGTCAACATTAACCTTCCAATAATTCCAGAATCAACTTCAACCCAACAACCAAGCGTGACAGACCGCAGAACTAAAGCTGGCAGAAGAGTTCATTTCCCGGATAGATACCAGGCTCGATCATAATTTAAAATACTAGCAGGGGGGTACTGTAGGGATTTACCTTCCCTACTTAATGACCTTCAGTCCTAATGTAAATGTAACTATTTTTAAATTGTAAACCTCTACTAGGAAATTCCATTAATATAACTACCTGCCTTATTCATACCGTCCTTAATCCTGTTATTGAGTTTTAATGACATTTTCTACCTAACCGATCTTTCGTGGACATATAGTTTTGGGGACCAACAGACACTCGACCAGAGCCGTTCAATGAGTCAACATCTACCCGCTAGGCTTCCCTAAATCACTCAGTGTTTTTAGTTATATAGTTAGTTAAGTGTAGTTTAAATAAACTCGTGTATATTATTTCCTGCTCGGACAGCATACCCTCAAACAACTTAGACAGCCAAACTTGATTTCATTTAAGTGGGTAATGAAAGTCATGAACCGTCAGGGGCAAAAACTGACAGACCAAACCTGTCATTCAGAGCCCGTCTGCAAGATTGTAAATGTGTGGGCCGCTATTGGATTGCCTACTAAATTATAAGACGCATTTTCTCCATCTGTATTGATTCCCACAACATCTAGAAGATTACTGTGAAAATCAGAACTTCTTCTTAATAATAATAATTAAACATCGAAAATCTAGAGAGCGACTCATCGCTAGACTGTAGACAAGCGCGACGGGCGAAGCAACATTTCATAGGCGTACTAAATTTGAATGCAATCAGATATAAAAAGCATACAAAAATAACAAAAAAAATTGCTTTACATAACATCCATTATTTTTAGTAGAAACAGTGGTATAACAGTTTTTGCCAATTTCGAGGAGTTAGATAATAAAAATGATAAGAGATATTTCCATTTTTATCTTATACAGATTCGGAAATTGCGGATCTTTACAGAGAAAGTAGAAATTGCCGCTTCATTCCAGGGAAGGTACGAACTTTAAGAGGGGCGGCGACGTGCATTGGTCTAGCATTCCCCACTACTACGGTAATCGGTTCCGTATCGCCAAATCTAACTGTACGGTCAACTTATGCCAGTGTTGTCAGATCTCATGCATTCCGAGGAAATCTCATACTCTCATATTTTGATTACAAAATCTCATGCTTTTTAATAGACACAAAAAGAAATAATAAAATTATTAAAATTACTCTTTGAAATCTAGCAAAACAAAGACCTAACGAGAAATAAAGGCAAAATCGAGGACAAAATTGAATAGATAGAGCTAGGTATCTACAATATTTGGGTACTTGAAATGTTC
>JALDAQ010000045.1:0-12500 GCA_025584915.1 Monochamus saltuarius
GTGGAGAGTGGTCATTGCTTGACTCTCCAGAACATCTCCGAGTGTGTCGGAGCCTCGGAAGGTGTTTACTGAAAAAAAAAAAAAATAAATAATAATAATAATAATAATAATAATAATAATAATAATAATAATAATAATAATAATAATAATAATAATAATAATAATAATAATAATAATAATAATAATAATAATAATAATAATAATATTAATAATAATAATAATAATAATAATAATAATAATAATAATAATAATAATAATAATAATAATAATAATAATTAATAATAATAATAATAATAATAATAATAATAATAATAATAATAATAATAATAATAATAATAATAATAATAATAATAATAATAATAATAATAATAATAATAATAATAATAATAATAATAATAATAATAATAATAATAATAATAATAATAATAATAATAATAATAATATATATAGCTTTATTGACAATACATACTTCAGTACATTTATGTCATACAATAATTCATTAGAAAAAAATATAGTCACCAGTCTAAATATGGCAATTAAAAATAATAATAATAATAAATTTGTGTAATAAAACACACACAACAGATTTTAAGGCACACAATAAACATATAAACAATACTATTTATATCAATACAATAATTCATTAAAAAAATATATAGTCACCAGTTTCAAACTGACAGTCAAGAAGTAAAATAATAAATAAATTTGTATAATAGAACACAAACAACAGAATTCATGACACAACAAACATATAAATAATACTATTTATGTCAATACAATAATTCATTAAAAAAATATATAGTCACCAGTTTAAAACTGGCAGTCAAAAGTAAAATAATAAATAAATGTATATAATAGAACACAAACAACAGAATACATGACACACAGCAAACATATAAAAAATACTTATGTGACTTGAAAATACTCATCTATACTATAAAAGCAGTGATTAATAAAGAAATGTTTAGCCAACCTATAAAAGGAGTTGTAAGTCATTGCTTTCACATCAATATGGCTATGATAATTTATAAATTTATTGTATAGATTGAGATCAATTTTATTAAGTTGAGTCATCCTAAGTCTAGAAAATGTAGGGACAAGATTCCACCGCCGCCTGGTATTATAATTATGCCTATCCTCATGTGAAGATAGGTTATTGACATTTTATGTATAATAAGTAGGCTTTCCAATATAAATATACAAGGCATGGGTAAAATCTTGTACTTCTTAAAAGTGGTCTGCAATGCGTTCCATATGGAGCAGAGTCTATAATTCTGACTGCTGCCTTCTGTAAATGAAAAATTTTTAGTGCTGTCGGTGCATTGCCCCAAAGTACAATGGCATACGACAGCACGCTGTGCACCAAGGCAAAGTAGATGATTCTCATGGCATTGCTATCTAGGCATGATCTCAGCTGACGCATAACGAAAATCTGTGTGGAAAGTTTTGCAGAGAGAGTCTCAATATGCGCCTTCCAACTCAGACCAGTATCAAGACACACACCAAGCAAGCGCACTGGCTCCGATTTATCCACCCAGCGATCAGAACTAAACATTATACTTTTAGTTTTGACTCATTCAGTTTCAGTTTATTTGTATCAAACCATACTTTAGCCCTATCAAGACCTTCCTGAATCAAAGCCGGATCACTTTTGGTGAACAGCGTTGTATCATCTGCAAAAAGTACGCAATTGATATTACCTAATGATGAAGGAAGGTCATTAATATACAATAGAAACAGTAAAGGTCCCAAGACAGATCCTTGTGGGACACCAGAGGATATATCCCTCAAACCAGACACGCTTCCATTGAAACTAACAAACTGAGACCGATTAAATAGGTATGATTGAAATAAATTTTGACATTCCCCCGTATGCCATAATGTTCCAATTTCAAAAGAAGAATCTCTGTATTAACGCAATCGAACGCTTTTGTCAAGTCACAGAGTACTGCGTGAGTAGGGACTCCTTGATCTAAACCCTCAACTATATTGTCCAATAACTCTAACAATGCCTTGACTGTAGAGACACCTCTACGAAAACCAAACTGTGACATAGAAATTATATTTCTGGTATCCAAATAAACAGTAAGTCTCTCCTTGATTATAATTTCAAAAATTTTTGAGATGATCGGTACAATTGCAATCGGTCTGTAATTGTCCGGTAAATCTACATCTCCTTTCTTAAATATGGGAATGATTTTACTTATTTTCAAGTCTTTGGGCCAATAACCTTCTGTAACACATTTGTTAAAAAGAACTGAAAGGGCGTAACAAGATGATTAACGGAAGCTTTAATCACATGACTATTGAGTTCGTAAAAATCCAAACAACTTGAGTTTTTTAGGCGGCATATAAAAAGAATTGGATGGGTTAGATACATTGGTTAAGAAATGATTGGGAAATACATTAGATGTGCAAATTGTCTTAACAATAGCTTCAGATACTGAGGTAAAGAAAATGTTAAAATCCATGGGGATAGTGTAGAAGTCACAGAATTAGATGGAGGAGAGATTTCACGATTAACTATGCTCCAAATAGTTTTACTCCTGTTGTCAGAGGATAAAATGGAATTTGCGTAATAATTAGATTTGGCTTCCTTGAGTGACCGTCTGTATCGTTTACGAAGTGTTGTATAATGTAACCAATCATTTTGGGACTTAGAAATATCAAATCTACATTTACTTTTGTGTAATTCCGACCTCATTTCACGAAGATTATCTGAATACCAATTCCTAACAGTATAACTATTCTTAACTTTTTTATAGGGAAAACACATATCAATCTGCATAGTCAACTGATCCAATAGTAACTTGGACAACTGATCTGAGTTGTAACAGGCCATCCCGGACCAATCAATGGTGCCAAGATTGGTTACAAATTTATCAATATTATTTTTACCAAATATTCTTCTGAAATCAGAGCCCAGACAGCCAGCCTTTTTCTGTACTTTTCCCAGTAAAATATAGACAGACAAATGATCAGAAATACCAGGATCACAGACTCCCGCTATAATATCTTCAGGACGCATATTGCAGATAACATTATCGAGACATGCACTAGTGCTATTAGTAACTCTAGTGGGTGTAGTAATGTAACATTGAGAACCATACATACTAAGGATGTTTTGAAAATCTCTAGCATATTCCGTGTTACCCATTATGTCCAAGTTGAAGTCTCCAGTAAGAACAAAATATTTATATTTAACTGACAAAAAGTCCAATAAACCAATAACTTTCTCCTTAAACAACGCAAAATTACCATGACTTGATGATCTGTACACAGAAATTATAGCACAATTTGCAGCTTTAACCTCTGCGCCACAGAATTCAGCATGTTGCTCCACACTAAATTTACCAATATCAATGGATTTCACTACTATATTATTAGAGGCAAAAATAGCTACTCCTCCGTGAGCAATATTAGACCTGCAGAAGGCAGAAACCAAAGTGAAATTAGTCAATTTTACTTTACTTAGATTGTTAAGGTTAAGCCAGTGCTCTGACACACAAAAAATATCGAATTTATTCTCCTCAAAATAATCATTTAATAGATCGACTTTGTTTGCAATACTTTGTACATTGATGTGAATCACAGAACATGCCGGAGATTGCACATGCAAACCAGAGGTGGTCTGTCCATTAGTTATCATTAAGTCGTTTGTAACGAAAAAAATGATTTAAAACCACTTTTCAGACCAAATTTCAGGAAGTAAAATCTTATCTACATCATCATAAGGGATACTAATTTTAAAAGAGGAATATTTAGTGGGATTTCGGGAAACCAGTTTTCTTACTTCAACGTTGGGAGCAAAATTCCTTAAATAATTTAAAAGTTCCTGCTCCTCCACATTCACATTAAAGTTAGTAGCATGGAAATGCTTCAATTTGGAAAATGAGGCTGCCTTAAATGGACAGCTTTCAGGTTCAACAGCACTCCCAATAAGTACATTACGCGTATTCCTAGGGCGGCGGGGCCGATCTAATTCTTTGTCATTATCGATGTTTATTATATTGGTACAAATACGGCGAGTTTCTACTTCATGAATTGCATTTGACACATCCTGGATAGTTATAGGAGCAGTAAGAGTCGAAGTAGAGGTAGAGGCAGCAGCTGGAGTCGACATGCAATCTGGAACTGGGGTGGATTTTGGTTTCTTCAGTATTGGGGTGGATTTTGTAACCCCATTGGTGCTATTAATTGCAGCGCTCGATAAAGTCGAAGCCACTGTTAAATTAGGATTAGTTGATGATTTCATATTACTTGATCGATTAGAGGTCTCCGAAGCCATTGGTGTCGTAAGTTTAGCTGTTTCCTTCTTCTTATTACTTGGCTTGTTAATCGATCGATTACATGATTGCTCAGTAACCCCCGAAATAATCCTATTCTCCTTAAGCAACAATATCTGCTCAGTAAGGGATTTAATGGCTATGCTTTGATTGGCAATAATCATATCTTTCTGAGTGATGATCTCTTCTAAGTAAGATAACTTCAGTTTCATTACATCGAACCAAATCTCAACTGGTCCATCGTTTTCATCACAGGTTGCAGTAGGATTATGGTGATGATTAGTTTGTACATCCCTGATTCGGAACAACACACAACTGTGTCGTCGTCAAGAAATTTCACATTTTTTAGTAACTTCAAGCAACTTTTGTGTGAAACTATACCGCAGCGTATACATTTAATACCACTACGAGCCGGATTCTTGCATCTAGTGCAGTTGGTAGAAATATCTATCTTGCTTTGATTATGATCTTGCATGGTTATAGACAAATATTCAACGTTCACAGCGACCCAACAAATAAAATTAATAAGACACCGCAGACCAGTTTACAATCGTCCGTTCAGCATAGAATAAAAACAGTAAACACTTCTGCGATTAACTGCTATCACTTTATCAATATCGATATACACCAAGAAATTCTGGCCTATAAACACTATCAGTCACTAGGTACACAATGCAATTGCAGACCAGTGGTTTGACACAATTTAAAACACATAATAATAATAATAATAATAATAATAATAATAATAATAATAATAATAATAATAATAATAATAATAATAATAATAATAATAATAATAATAATAATAATAATCATAATAATAATAATAATAATAATAATAATAATAATAATAATAATAATAATAATAATAATAATAATACAATAATAATAATAATAATAATAATAATAATAATAATAATAATAATAATAATAATAATAATAATAATAATAATAATAATAATAATAATAATAATAATAATAATAATAATAATAATAATAATAATAATAATAATAATAATAATAATAATAATAATAATAATAATAATAATAATAATAATAATAATAATAATAATAATAATAATAATAATAATAATAATAATAATAATAATAATAATAATAATAATAATAATAATAATAATAATAATAATAATAATAATAATAATAATAATAATAATAATAATAATAATAATAATAATAATAATAATAATAATAATAATAATAATAATAATAATAATAATAATAATAATAATAATAATAATAATAATAATAATAATAATAATAATAATAATAATAATAATAATAATAATAATAATAATAATAATAATAATAATAATAATAATAATAATAATAATAATAATAATAATAATAATAATAATAATAATAATAATAATAATAATAATAATAATAATAATAATAATAATAATAATAATAATAATAATAATAATAATAATAATAATAATAATAATAATAATAATAATAATAATAATAATAATAATAATAATAATAATAATAATAATAATAATAATAATAATAATAATAATAATAATAATAATAATAATAATAATAATAATAATAATAATAATAATAATAATAATAATAATAATAATAATAATAATAATAATAATAATAATAATAATAATAATAATAATAATAATAATAATAATAATAATAATAATAATAATAATAATAATAATAATAATAATAATAATAATAATAATAATAATAATAATAATAATAATAATAATAATAATAATAATAATAATAATAATAATAATAATAATAATAATAATAATAATAATAATAATAATAATAATAATAATAATAATAATAATAATAATAATAATAATAATAATAATAATAATAATAATAATAATAATAATAATAATAATAATAATAATAATAATAATAATAATAATAATAATAATAATAATAATAATAATAATAATAATAATAATAATAATAATAATAATAATAATAATAATAATAATAATAATAATAATAATAATAATAATAATAATAATAATAATAATAATAATAATAATAATAATAATAATAATAATAATAATAATAATAATAATAATAATAATAATAATAATAATAATAATAATAATAATAATAATAATAATAATAATAATAATAATAATAATAATAATAATAATAATAATAATAATAATAATAATAATAATAATAATAATAATAATAATAATAATAATAATAATAATAATAATAATAATAATAATAATAATAATAATAATAATAATAATAATAATAATAATAATAATAATAATAATAATAATAATAATAATAATAATAATAATAATAATAATAATAATAATAATAATAATAATAATAATAATAATAATAATAATAATAATAATAATAATAATAATAATAATAATAATAATAATAATAATAATAATAATAATAATAATAATAATAATAATAATAATAATAATAATAATAATAATAATAATAATAATAATAATAATAATAATAATAATAATAATAATAATAATAATAATAATAATAATAATAATAATAATAATAATAATAATAATAATAATAATAATAATAATAATAATAATAATAATAATAATAATAATAATAATAATAATAATAATAATAATAATAATAATAATAATAATAATAATAATAATAATAATAATAATAATAATAATAATAATAATAATAATAATAATAATAATAATAATAATAATAATAATAATAATAATAATAATAATAATAATAATAATAATAATAATAATAATAATAATAATAATAATAATAATAATAATAATAATAATAATGCGTGGCTGGAAAAAGGTAGTTTGTTCGCGGAGACAGAGGGCTTTATGGTGGCAATTCAAGATCAAGTATTGCCTACTCTAAACTATCGCAAATACATAATCAAAGACCCGACTGTACTCGAAGATAAATGCAGAATTTGCCATAACAAGTCAGAGACGATAGGGCATATAATAACCGGATGCACTAGCTTGGCCTCCACGGAATATCTCAAACGGCACGACAGTGTGGCAAGAGTAATCCATCAGGAAATATGTAAATACGCGAACCTTTTGACTGAAGTCCTTCCACACTATACATATATACCAGAACCGGTTATAGAAAACGACGCTCATAAGATATACTGGAACCGAACAGTATTAACGGATCACCCAATAGAGCACAATAGACCAGACATAGTAGTTCAGGACAAAACTAATAAAACTACTTACCTAGTAGATATTGCTGTACCATCTGCACACAACATACTAGAGACGCAGGTAGAGAAAGTCCGAAAGTATATGCCATTAGCTACCGAAATCAAAGCGATCTGGAATCAAGAAAGAGTAGTCATTATACCGGTGGTCGTAGGCGCAACAGGGGAAGTACCATTAAAATTACATAAGAGCATTGAAACTTTACATTTACCTTCAAGATTATACCTGGAACTGCAAAAGTTAGCCATTCTTGGAACATGCCATATAGCTCGTAAGGTCTTGAATGTGGAAACCTGAAAAAAAAACAATTTAATATTTAGGCACTTGCATCACAAGCCGTGTCTAAAGTACTTACCTGAGCTACTCAGAGAATATGTGAATAATAATAATAATAATAATAATAATAATAATAATAATAATAATAATAATAATAATAATAATAATAATAATAATAATAATAATAATAATAATAATAATAATAATAATAATAATAATAATAATAATAATAATAATAATAATAATAATAATAATAATAATAATAATAATAATAATAATAATAATAATAATAATAATAATAATAATAATAATAATAATAATAATAATAATAATAATAATAATAATAATAATAATAATAATAATAATAATAATAATAATAATAATAATAATAATAATAATAATAATAATAATAATAATAATAATAATAATAATAATAATAATAATAATAATAATAATAATAATAATAATAATAATAATAATAATAATAATAATAATAATAATAATAATAATAATAATAATAATAATAATAATAATAATAATAATAATAATAATAATAATAATAATAATAATAATAATAATAATAATAATAATAATAATAATAATAATAATAATAATAATAATAATAATAATAATAATAATAATAATAATAATAATAATAATAATAATAATAATAATAATAATAATAATAATAATAATAATAATAATAATAATAATAATAATAATAATAATAATAATAATAATAATAATAATATTAACAATAATAATAATAATAATGAGCAGATGAAGAAGAGATGAACATGAGTACACGCAGGCGGTTGGGATGGAGTTCGGGCTGGACAAATGTGCACTGGTTCATCTCAAGAGAGGACGATGCGGTCCATACGGAGAGGACGCCCAGCTCATAGACGGAAGCATCTTTCACTATCTAGATGCCGGAGAGTCGTACACCTATTTGGGTGTCCCACAGCGGGGCACTCATGAGGTGGCAACAGTGAAAAACGCTTTCCGCGGCAGGTATCGGCACCGCCTCCGACAGATCTGGTCTTCGGAACTGTCGGGTAAGAACAAGGTGAGTGCCACAAATATGCTTGCCGTTCCGATCCTTCTCTACTCCTTTGGAGTAGTGAAATGGACACAAGAAGAGCTGAGGCAACTCGATGTAGGGACCCGTAAAATGATGCATCTCCATCGGAGTTTGCATCCAAGATCGTCCGTTCCGCGGCTATACTTCCCAAGAAATCGGGGAGGCCGTGGACTCTTGAGTTTGGAGTGTCTCCAGGGCAGAGTGGTTTTGGAGGAAGCCTGCAAAGTCATCAGGAGCTCGGATCCAAGACCATGAAGCAGCAGGGATAGGAGCGTTTGTGTATAAGGCAGCGAGAAGAGCAGCCGATGAACTTGGTCTCGTGTTCGATACTGAGCGGGAAAATCCAGACTCTGTCACCGAGTCGGACCCTGCTCAGTTAAAAGCCCTAATTAAAGCTGCAGAAACGCGTCATCTTCTGCAGCTACATAAGGATAAGCCAATGCATGGTCTCTTCTACCGTCATCTAGAGGGGCTTGGCTTATCTGAAAGGCTGACCTTTGCTTTTGAGGTCAGCGGGGCTGAACTCTGAGACCGAGGGATTCATAATGGCTTGCCAAGATGGTGTAATTAACACACTCGTCTATCGTAGTCGTGTCTTGGGTATCGAGGTTCCTGATACCAGCTGCAGGGCCTGCCGCCAAGCGCCGGAGACGCTTATGCATCTCCTGTCTGCCTGTCCGGTATATGCACACAGCGTATATCCAAAGACACGATTCAGCCTTACGGGTGTTGTATTATCATTTACGACACTCGTATGAGATAGACGAGACGCCAGTGCTGCCTTATGCTCCGGGGGATATAGAATCCGTAGTGGGGAATGAGAAGTGCCGAATTTATTGGAACTATTCATTCCCCACCCTCAGGCAAATCAAGCCAATAAGCCTGATGTAGTCCTCCTCGACCACCAGCTTAGGACGATGTTTGTGATTGAGTTCTCGGCTCCCGCAGAGAACAACATCGTCCTAAAAGAGGAGGAAAAACGGAGGAAGTATCGAGATCTTCTCTCCGAGCTCCGCAGGCTGTATCCAGACCACTCTGTTAAGATTGTGGTGCTAATTATAGGCGTCCTGGGTGGAATGAGACATACGTTGCTTTCTGAGTTAAAGATCATACCGGCTTGTCGAAATTCGGCAGAGATCTTGGCCGGCAGAATGCAGAAGGCAATCGTCCTTGGTTCGCTACGTCTGCTCAGAACACACGATTTACGGGCGCAATGATTACTTACTCCACGGAGTGGAGAGTGGTCATTGCTTGACTCTCCAGAACATCTCCGAGTGTGTCGGAGCCTCGGAAGGTGTTTACTGGAAAAAAAAAAAAAATAATAATAATAATAATAATAATAATAATAATAATAATAATAATAATAATAATAATAATAATAATAATAGAGTAGAGTAGAGTAGAGTAGTAGTTTATTGACCATTTTATATACAATGTACATGTATAGTCACAAGAAATTAAAACTAAAAGTAAAAGCAAAGTAAATGTATTAGCCATCAATATACTCTTGCAGGCTGTAAAAGCAAGCATTTTCAAGGTATCGCTTAACAAAAATCTTAAACTGAATCGCATTCATAGACCTAAAGTTATAATTTATAAAGCGGTTTGCAAGTATGTTGTACAGCTTGAGGTCAAGCTTATTATTTGATGTGGTTTTAATTCTGGAACGTAAAGGAACCAAATCATCTGCACGTCTTGTACTGTAAGAGTGGTTGCCCGAATAAGTTTGAAAGTCAGAAAGGTTGGAATGAATGCGAATCAGAGATTCCAATATATACATACACGGCAGAGGCAGAATTTTCAGCTTCTTGAAAAGAGGCTGGCAATGGCTACCTGGTGGTGCATTAGTAAGGATGCGAATGGCCATCTTTTGTAAACTAAAAACTCTGCTAACATTGGTTGAGTTGCCCCAGAAAACAACACCGTAGCTCAGATGACTATGTATTAGAGAAAAGTAAACCATTCGAAGCACACTGGGCAAAAGAGAGGGCTTTAGCTGACGCAATACAAAAATCTGAGAAGAAATCTTTGAGCTCAAGCTGTCAACGTGCGACTTCCAGTTAAGATGCGTATCGAAAGTCATTCCCAAAAATTTTACTGGTATTGAGTCGGGTGCCCATTTATCGGCAGTAAAACATATTTTCCGAGTTTTTGCATCATTCAGTTTAAAATGGTTAGCTCGAAACCAATCTTTAGCCTGACTCAAATTGTTCGCATCCAACAGGGAGCCGCCGGTCGACAGAATGGTAGTATCATCGGCAAATAGAAGGCATCGATCTACAATGGCATGAAGAAGATCATTTATATAGACGAGAAATAGTATCGGACCTAGGACCGAACCCTGAGGTACTCCATTCTCCACAGAAAGGACAGAGGAGTCTTTGTCGTCACAGACAACACACTGCCTCCTATTTGTCAGATAAGATTTAAACAAACACAACTCATTTGCTCTTATTCCGTAAAATTCCAACTTTTGAATTAGAATCTCACTGGAGACACAGTCGAAAGCTTTGGTTAGATCACACATCACAGCTGTTGGTGTGCGCCTCTTGTCTAAACCATCTACAATCAGTTCAATAAAATCAGCAATGGCACTCAATGTTGACCTATTTTTCCTAAACCCGTATTGAACTCTAGACAGCAATTGCCTCGATTCCAGATAAGAAGTAAGTTTATTTTTCAATATAATTTCAAATATTTTAGATAAAACCGGTATTATAGCAATAGGCCTATAGTTGTCGGGTTCATCTCTGTCGCCTTTTGAACAATGGAATAACTTTTGAAATTTTAAAATCATCGGGCCAACAGCCTTCTAAAATGCATTTGTTGAACAGAACAGCAAGAGGCGCACTAATATGTGGCAAAATAGATTTAACAATTTTGCTATTCATTCTGTAATAATCCATACTCGGTGAATCCTTCAAAAGTTTACAGGCATCAATCACCTCCTCTTCAAGAATTGCCGACATAAAAAATGAAGAAACTGGTTTTGGGACTTTATTCAAATAGAAGGCTGAATTGTTATTAGCAGGCGCAATGGAATTAATTATGGTTTCAGATATATTAGCAAAAATCTGTTAAATTCATCAGAAGAAATGGAAGATTGGACCGGCTTACATTTGCTAATACGTTCGGAATTAATGACTTTCCAACAAGCTTTCGGTTTATTGCGCGAATTCAAAATCACATTAGAGAACGACGCCTTTTTCCCTTCTCTCACTTCACGATTATAAGAATTACGAGCCAATTTATAAGTTACCCAATCATGTTCTATTTTAGTTTTTATAGCTATCTTTTAATTCAAAAACATGTCGTTTCATAGCGCGTAACCGACTATTGTACCATTTAACACCGAACCCATTGTTTCTTTTGACTTTACGGAAAGGAAAACATAACTGAACATTAGATCTTATACAGCCCAAAATGGAGGAAGCGACACAATTGCTGTCCAGCCGGTCAAAATTCAAATCCTCCCAATCTACAGTAGCCAATTTATCATGTAATTTGTTTAAACCGCTCTGTGTAACTACCCTCAGATGTTCGGTAGCATGTTGGTCAGCACTTAAGAGAGAACCCTGTATGGTAATGTATTGAGAAAAATGGTCAGATAGATCCGGATCGAAATTTGAGACT
>JALDAQ010000045.1:17500-35000 GCA_025584915.1 Monochamus saltuarius
CTTGTTCACCTCAGGAGAGGACGCTGTGGGGAATACGGAGAGGATGCGCAGCTCGTGGACGGAAGCATCTTGCACCATCTCGATGCCGGAGAGACGTATACCTACCTGGGTGTCGAACAGAGAGGCACCCATGAGGTAGGTAAGGTCAAAGACGCTCTCCGTGGCAGGTATAGGCACCGCCTCCGGCAGATCTGGTCTTCAGAGCTGTCGGGGAAGAACAAGGTGAGTGCCACAAATATGCTTGCCATTCCGATTCTCCACTACTCCTTCGGAGTAATTAAGTGGACTCTAGAGGAGCTGCGCCAACTCGACGTAGGAACACGAAAAATGATGCATATACATCGTAATTTGCATCCAAAAGCGTCCGTACCACGGATATACCTCCCAAGACATCGTGGAGGCCGTGGTCTCCTGAGTTTGGAGTGTCTTCATGGCAGAGTGGTTCTGGAAGAAGCCTGTAAAGTGATCAGAAGCTCGGATCCCCTCCTCTGTTTGGTTCGACATCATGAACAAGCAGGGGTAGGAGCCTTTCTATTTAAGGCAGCATGTAGGGCAGCCGATAACCTTGGTCTCGAGTTTAATGCCGAGCGGGTAACCCCAGACTCTGCCATTGAGTTGGGGCCCGTTCAGCGAAAAGCCTGTATTAAAGCTGCAGAAACCCGCAATTTTCTGCAGCAGCACAAGGATAAGCCGATGCATGGTATCTTCTATCGTCATCTAGAGGATCTCGGCTTATCCGAAAAGCTGACCTTTTCTGAGGTCTGCAGGGCTGAACTCTGAGACCGAAGGCTTTATTATGGCTTGCCAAGACGGTGTATTTAACACCCTCGTCTATCGGAGTCGTGTCATGGCTATGGAGGTCCCTGATACCAACTGCAGGGCCTGCCATGGGGCGCCGGAGACGCTGATGCATTTGTTGTCAGCGTGTCGCGCATATGCAGTCTCGGCCTATATCCATAGACACGACTCAGCACTACGGGTGCTGTATTACCATCTACGGCACTCGTACGGAATAGACGAGACACCAGTGCTGCCTTACTCTTCGGAGGATATTGAGTCCGTAGAGGGAAACGAGAAGTGCCTAATTTACTGGAATTATTCGTTTCCCACCGCCAGGCAAATCCATGCTAATAAGCCTGACGTAGTCCTCCTCGACTACAATCTCAGGATGATGTTTGTGATCGAGTTTTCAGCTCCAGCTGAGAACAACATTATCTTGAAAGAGGAGGAGAAGCGGACGAAATATAGAGATTTGCTCTTCGAGCTTCGCAGGCAGCCCGGGTATTCTGTTAAACTTGTGGTACTAATAATAGGAGCCTTAGGTGGAACAAAAGATTCGCTGCTGTCTGAACTTAAGAGCATTCCGGCCTGCCGTCAATCAGCAGAAATCCTGGCCGGCAGAATGCAGAAGGCTATCATCCTAGGTTCATTACGTCTGCTTAGGGCGCACGATTCTCGGACCCAGTAGTCACTCACTCCACGGAGTGGAGAGTGGCAATTGGTAAACACCAGCTCTTCTCTGGGATGTGTCGGAGCCTCAGAGGTGTGACTGGATTCTAGTTAAAAAAAAAATAATAATAATAATAATAATAATAATAATAATAATAATAATAATAATAATAATAATAATAATAATAATAATAATAATAGAATAGACTTTTATTGACAGTATATACACAACAGTACATTTATGTCATAATAAATATTAATTATAGTTGAAATGTTGAAATTTAGTAAAACAAAGAAACAAAAATATATATATACTAAAAGGCACAATAGTAATGCTTAGTCAAAGATAAAAAAACAAACAAAAATATATATAAAACACCACTACAAACATGAAACTAACCACAGAAAAAGTAGAATGAAACATATCACTCATTGATTAGAATGAACAAATTTATATATATAAGTATATAAGTAAATATATTTAAAATCAAAATCTAAGATGAATAGGTATAATAGAATAATAATAATAATAATAATAATAATAATAATAATAATAATAATAATAATAATAATAATAATAATAATAATAATAATAATAATAATAATAATAATAATAATAATAATAATAATAATAATAATAATAATAATAATAATAATAATAATAATAATAATAATAATAATAATAATAATAATAATAATAATAATAATAATAATAATAATAATAATAATAATAATAATAATAATAATAATAATAATAATAATAATAATAATAATAATAATAATAATAATAATAATAATAATAATAATAATAATAATAATAATAATAATAATAATAATAATAATAATAATAATAATAATAATAATAATAATAATAATAATAATAATAATAATAATAATAATAATAATAATAATAATAATAATAATAATAATAATAATAATAATAATAATAATAATAATAATAATAATAATAATAATAATAATAATAATAATAATAATAATAATAATAATAATAATAATAATAATAATAATAATAATAATAATAATAATAATAATAATAATAATAATAATAATAATAATAATAATAATAATAATAATAATAATAATAATAATAATAATAATAATAATAATAATAATAATAATAATAATAATAATAATAATAATAATAATAATAATAATAATAATAATAATAATAATAATAATAATAATAATAATAATAATAATAATAATAATAATAATAATAATAATAATAATAATAATAATAATAATAATAATAATAATAATAATAATAATAATAATAATAATAATAATAATAATAATAATAATAATAATAATAATAATAATAATAATAATAATAATAATAATAATAATAATAATAATAATAATAATAATAATAATAATAATAATAATAATAATAATAATAATAATAATAATAATAATAATAATAATAATAATAATAATAACCCGTCTTACCCGACAGATCTGGTCTTCGGAGCTGTCGGGTAAGAACAAGGTGAGTGCCACAAATATGCTTGCCGTTCCGATCCTTCTCTACTCCTTTGGAGTAGTGAAATGAACACAAGAAGAGCTGAGGCAACTCGATGTAGGGACCCGTAAAATGATGCATCTCCATCGGAGTTTGCATCCAAGATCGTCCGTTCCGCGGCTATACTTCCCAAGAAATCAGAGGCCGTGGACTCTTGAGTTTGGAGTGTCTCCAGGGCAGAGTGGTTTTGGAGGAGGCCTGCAAAGTCATCAGGAGCTCGGATCCCCTTCTCTGCATGGTCCAAGACCATGAAGCAGCAAGGATAGGAGCGTTTGTGTATAAGACAGCGAGAAGAGCAGCCGATGAACTTGGTCTCGTGTTCGATACTGAGCGGGAAAATCCAAACTCCGAGTCGGATCCTGCCCTAATTAAAGCTGCAGAAACGCGTCATCTTCTGCAGCTACATAAGGATAAGCCAATGCATGGTCTCTTCTACCGTCATCTAGAGGGGCTTGGCTTATCTGAAAGGCTGACCTTTGCTTTTTTGAGGTCAGCGGGGCTGAACTCTGAGACCGAGGGATTCATAATGGCTTGCCAAGATGGTGTAATTAACACACTCGTCTATCGTAGTCGTGTCTTGGGTATCGAGGTTCCTGATACCAGCTGCAGGGCCTGCCGCCAAGCGCCGGAGACGCTTATGCATCTCCTGTCTGCCTGTCCGGTATATGCGGCCACAGCGTATATCCAAAGACACGATTCAGCCTTACGGGTGTTGTATTATCATTTACGACACTCGTATGAGATAGACGAGACGCCAGTGCTGCCTTATGCTCCGGGGGATATAGAATCCGTAGTGGGGAATGAGAAGTGCCGAATTTATTGGAACTATTCATTCCCCACCCTCAGGCAAATCCAAGCCAATAAGCCTGATGTAGTCCTCCTCGACCACCAGCTTAGGACGATGTTTGTGATTGAGTTCTCGGCACCCGCAGAGAACAACATCGTTCTAAAAGAGGAGGAAAAACGGAGGAAATATCGAGATCTTCTCTCCGAGCTCCGCAGGCTGTATCCAGACCACTCTGTTAAGATTGTGGTGCTAATTATAGGCGTCCTGGGTGGAATGAGACATACGTTGCTTTCTGAGTTAAAGATCATACCGGCTTGTCGAAATTCGGCAGAAATCTTAGCCGGCAGAATGCAGAAGGCAATCGTCCTTGGTTCGCTACGTCTGCTCAGAACACACGATTTACGGGCGCAATGATTACTGACTCCACGGAGTGGAGAGTGGTCATTGCTTGACTCTCCAGAACATCTCCGAGTGTGTCGGAGCCTCGGAAGGTGTTTACTGGAAAAAAAAAAAAAAAAAATAATAATAATAATAATAATAATAATAATAATAATAATAATAATAATAATAATAATAATAATAATAATAATAATAATAATAATAATAATAATAATAATAATAATAATAATAATAATAATAATAATAATAATAATAATAATAATAATAATAATAATAATAATAATAATAATAATAATAATAATAATAATAATAATAATAATAATAATAATAATAATAATAATAATAATAATAATAATAATAATAATAATAATAATAATAATAATAATAATAATAATAATAATAATAATAATAATAATAATAATAATAATAATAATAATAATAATAATAATAATAATATATAATAATAATAATAATTCAGTACATTTATGTCATACAATAATTCATTAGAAAAAATATAGTCACCAGTCTAAATATGGCAATTAAAAAGTAAAAATAAAAATAAATTTGTGTAATAAAACACACACAACAGATTTTAAGGCACACAATAAACATATAAACAATACTATTTATATCAATACAATAATTCATTAAAAATATATATATAGTCACCAGTTTCAAACTGACAGTCAAGAAGTAAAATAATAAATAAATTTGTATAATAGAACACAAACAACAGAATTCATGACACAACAAACATATAAATAATACTATTTATGTCAATACAATAATTCATTAAAAATATATAGTCACCAGTTTAAAACTGGCAGTCAAAAGTAAAATAATAAATAAATGTATATAATAGAACACAAACAACAGAATACATGACACACAGCAAACATATAAAAAATACTTATGTGACTTGAAAATACTCATCTATACTATAAAAGCAGTGATTAATAAAGAAATGTTTAGCCAACCTATAAAAGGAGTTGTAAGTCATTGCTTTCACATCAATATGGCTATGATAATTTATAAATTTATTGTATAGATTGAGATCAATTTTATTAAGTTGAGTCATCCTAAGTCTAGAAAATGTAGGGACAAGATTCCACCGCCGCCTGGTATTATAATTATGCCTATCCTCATGTGAAGATAGGTTATTGACATTTTATGTATAATAAGTAGGCTTTCCAATATAAATATACAAGGCATGGGTAAAATCTTGTACTTCTTAAAAAGTGGTCTGCAATGCGTTCCATATGGAGCAGAGTCTATAATTCTGACTGCTGCCTTCTGTAAATGAAAAATTTTAGTGCTGTCGGTGCATTGCCCCAAAGTACAATGGCATACGACAGCACGCTGTGCACCAAGGCAAAGTAGATGATTCTCATGGCATTGCTATCTAGGCATGATCTCAGCTGACGCATAACGAAAATCTGTGTGGAAAGTTTTGCAGAGAGAGTCTCAATATGCGCCTTCCAACTCAGACCAGTATCAAGACACACACCAAGCAAGCGCACTGGCTCCGATTTATCCACCCAGCGATCAGAACTAAACATTATACTTTTAGTTTTGACTCATTCAGTTTCAGTTTATTTGTATCAAACCATACTTTAGCCCTATCAAGACCTTCCTGAATCAAAGCCGGATCACTTTTGGTGAACAGCGTTGTATCATCTGCAAAAGTACGCAATTGATATTACCTAATGATGAAGGAAGGTCATTAATATACAATAGAAACAGTAAAGGTCCCAAGACAGATCCTTGTGGGACACCAGAGGATATATCCTCAAACCAGACACGCTTCCATTGAAACTAACAAACTGAGACCGATTAAATAGGTATGATTGAAATAAATTTTTGACATTCCCCCGTATGCCATAATGTTCCAATTTCAAAAGAAGAATCTCTGTATTAACGCAATCGAACGCTTTTGTCAAGTCACAGAGTACTGCGTGAGTAGGGACTCCTTGATCTAAACCCTCAACTATATTGTCCAATAACTCTAACAATGCCTTGACTGTAGAGACACCTCTACGAAAACCAAACTGTGACATAGAAATTATATTTCTGGTATCCAAATAAACAGTAAGTCTCTCCTTGATTATAATTTCAAAAATTTTTGAGATGATCGGTACAATTGCAATCGGTCTGTAATTGTCCGGTAAATCTACATCTCCTTTCTTAAATATGGGAATGATTTTACTTATTTTCAAGTCTTTGGGCCAATAACCTTCTGTAACACATTTGTTAAAAAGAACTGAAAGGGCGTAACAAGATGATTAACGGAAGCTTTAATCACATGACTATTAAGTTCGTAAAAATCCAAACAACTTGAGTTTTTAGTTTTAAGATCGCCTCCTAACATCAGATTCTAAGATAGGCGGCATATAAAAAGAATTGGATGGGTTAGATACATTGGTTAAAAAATGATTGGGAAATACATTAGATGTGCAAATTGTCTTAACAATAGCTTCAGATACTGAGGTAAAGAAAATGTTAAAATCCATGGGGATAGTGTAGAAGTCACAGAATTAGATGGAGGAGAGATTTCACGATTAACTATGCTCCAAATAGTTTTACTCCTGTTGTCAGAGGATAAAATGGAATTTGCGTAATAATTAGATTTGGCTTCCTTGAGTGACCGTCTGTATCGTTTACGAAGTGTTGTATAATGTAACCAATCATTTTGGGACTTAGAAATATCAAATCTACATTTACTTTTGTGTAATTCCGACCTCATTTCACGAAGATTATCTGAATACCAATTCCTAACAGTATAACTATTCTTAACTTTTTATAGGAAAACACATATCAATCTGCATAGTCAACTGATCCAATAGTAACTTGGACAACTGATCTGAGTTGTAACAGGCCATCCCGGACCAATCAATGGTGCCAAGATTGGTTACAAATTTATCAATATTATTTTTACCAAATATTCTTCTGAAATCAGAGCCCAGACAGCCAGCCTTTTTCTGTACTTTTCCCAGTAAAATATAGACAGACAAATGATCAGAAATACCAGGATCACAGACTCCCATAATATCTTCAGGACGCATATTGCAGATAACATTATCGAGACATGCACTAGTGCTATTAGTAACTCTAGTGGGTGTAGTAATGTAACATTGAGAACCATACATACTAAGGATGTTTTGAAAATCTCTAGCATATTCCGTGTTACCCATTATGTCCAAGTTGAAGTCTCCAGTAAGAACAAAATATTTATATTTAACTGACAAAAAGTCCAATAAACCAATAACTTTCTCCTTAAACAACGCAAAATTACCATGACTTGATGATCTGTACACAGAAATTATAGCACAATTTGCAGCTTTAACCTCTGCGCCACAGAATTCAGCGTGTTGCTCCACACTAAATTTACCAATATCAATGGATTTCACTACTATATTATTAGAGGCAAAAATAGCTACTCCTCCGTGAGCAATATTAGACCTGCAGAAGGCAGAAACCAAAGTGAAATTAGTCAATTTTACTTTACTTAGATTGTTAAGGTTAAGCCAGTGCTCTGACACACAAAAAATATCGAATTTATTCTCCTCAAAATAATCATTTAATAGATCGACTTTGTTTGCAATACTTTGTACATTGATGTGAATCACAGAACATGCCGGAGATTGCACATGCAAACCAGAGGTGGTCTGTCCATTAGTTATCATTAAGTCGTTTGTAACGAAAAAATGATTTAAAACCACTTTTCAGGCCAAATTTCAGGAAGTAAAATCTTATCTACATCATCATAAGGGATACTAATTTTAAAAGAGGAATATTTAGTGGGATTTCAAACCAGTTTTCTTACTTCAACGTTGGGAGCAAAATTCCTTAAATAATTTAAAAGTTCCTGCTCCTCCACATTCACATTAAAGTTAGTAGCATGGAAATGCTTCAATTTGGAAAATGAGGCTGCCTTAAATGGACAGCTTTCAGGTTCAACAGCACTCCCAATAAGTACATTACGCGTATTCCTAGGGCGGCGGGGCCGATCTAATTCTTTGTCATTATCGATGTTTATTATATTGGTACAAATACGGCGAGTTTCTACTTCATGAATTGCATTTGACACATCCTGGATAGTTATAGGAGCAGTAAGAGTCGAAGTAGAGGTAGAGGCAGCAGCTGGAGTCGACATGCAATCTGGAACTGGGGTGGATTTTGGTTTCTTCAGTATTGGGGTGGATTTTGTAACCCCATTGGTGCTATTAATTGCAGCGCTCGATAAAGTCGAAGCCACTGTTAAATTAGGATTAGTTGATGATTTCATATTACTTGATCGATTAGAGGTCTCCGAAGCCATTGGTGTCGTAAGTTTAGCTGTTTCCTTCTTCTTATTACTTGGCTTGTTAATCGATCGATTACATGATTGCTCAGTAACCCCCGAAATAATCCTATTCTCCTTAAGCAACAATATCTGCTCAGTAAGGGATTTAATGGCTATGCTTTGATTGGCAATAATCATATCTTTCTGAGTGATGATCTCTTCTAAGTAAGATAACTTCAGTTTCATTACATCGAACCAAATCTCAACTGGTCCATCGTTTTCATCACAGGTTGCAGTAGGATTATGGTGATGATTAGTTTGTACATCCCCTGATTCGGAACAACACACAACTGTGTCGTCGTCAAGAAATTTCACATTTTTTAGTAACTTCAAGCAACTTTTGTGTGAAACTATACCGCAGCGTATACATTTAATACCACTACGAGCCGGATTCTTGCATCTAGTGCAGTTGGTAGAAATATCTATCTTGCTTTGATTATGATCTTGCATGGTTATAGACAAATATTCAACGTTCACAGCGACCCAACAAATAAAATTAATAAGACACCGCAGACCAGTTTACAATCGTCCGTTCAACATAGAATAAAAACAGTAAACACTTCTGCGATTAACTGCTATCACTTTATCAATATCGATATAAACCAAGAAATTCTGGCCTATAAACACTATCAGTCACTAGGTACACAATGCAATTGCAGACCAGTGGTTTGACACAATTTAAAACACACAAATGCACCACTTTTAGACAACTTTTGAAGAGCACAATAAAAATACAATCAAATAGACATCAGTAAACTCGACATAATCAATAATAATAATAATAATAATAATAATAATAATAATAATAATAATAATAATAATAATAATAATAATAATAATAATAATAATAATAATAATAATAATAATAATAATAATAATAATAATAATAATAATAATAATAATAATAATAATAATAATAATAATAATAATAATAATAATAATAATAATAATAATAATAATAATAATAATAATAATAATAATAATAATAATAATAATAATAATAATAATAATAATAATAATAATAATAATAATAATAATAATAATAATAATAATAATAATAATAATAATAATAATAATAATAATAATAATAATAATAATAATAATAATAATAATAATAATAATAATAATAATAATAATAATAATAATAATAATAATAATAATAATAATAATAATAATAATAATAATAATAATAATAATAATAATAATAATAATAATAATAATAATAATAATAATAATAATAATAATAATAATAATAATAATAATAATAATAATAATAATAATAATAATAATAATAATAATAATAATAATAATAATAATAATAATAATAATAATAATAATAATAATAATAATAATAATAATAATAATAATAATAATAATAATAATAATAATAATAATAATAATAATAATAATAATAATAATAATAATAATAATAATAATAATAATAATAATAATAATAATAATAATAATAATAATAATAATAATAATAATAATAATAATAATAATAATAATAATAATAATAATAATAATAATAATAATAATAATAATAATAATAATAATAATAATAATAATAATAATAATAATAATAATAATAATAATAATAATAATAATAATAATAATAATAATAATAATAATAATAATAATAATAATAATAATAATAATAATAATAATAATAATAATAATAATAATAATAATAATAATAATAATAATAATAATAATAATAATAATAATAATAATAATAATAATAATAATAATAATAATAATAATAATAATAATAATAATAATAATAATAATAATAATAATAATAATAATAATAATAATAATAATAATAATAATAATAATAATAATAATAATAATAATAATAATAATAATAATAATAATAATAATAATAATAATAATAATAATAATAATAATAATAATAATAATAATAATAATAATAATAATAATAATAATAATAATAATAATAATAATAATAATAATAATAATAATAATAATAATAATAATAATAATAATAATAATAATAATAATAATAATAATAATAATAATAATAATAATAATAATAATAATAATAATAATAATAATAATAATAATAATAATAATAATAATAATAATAATAATAATAATAATAATAATAATAATAATAATAATAATAATAATAATAATAATAATAATAATAATAATAATAATAATAATAATAATAATAATAATAATAATAATAATAATAATAATAATAATAATAATAATAATAATAATAATAATAATAATAATAATAATAATAATAATAATAATAATAATAATAATAATAATAATAATAATAATAATAATAATAATAATAATAATAATAATAATAATAATAATAATAATAATAATAATAATAATAATAATAATAATAATAATAATAATAATAATAATAATAATAATAATAATAATAATAATAATAATAATAATAATAATAATAATAATAATAATAATAATAATAATAATAATAATAATAATAATAATAATAATAATAATAATAATAATAATAATAATAATAATAATAATAATAATAATAATAATAATAATAATAATAATAATAATAATAATAATAATAATAATAATAATAATAATAATAATAATAATAATAATAATAATAATAATAATAATAATAATAATAATAATAATAATAATAATAATAATAATAATAATAATAATAATAATAATAATAATAATTAATAATAATAATAATAATAATAATAATAATAATAATAATAATAATAATAATAATAATAATAATAATAATAATAATAATAATAATAATAATAATAATAATAATAATAATAATAATAATAATAATAATAATAATAATAATAATAATAAGACAGAGGGCTTTATGATGGCAATTCAAGATCAAGTATTGCCTACTCTAAACTATCGCAAATACATAATCAAAGACCCGACTGTACTCGAAGATAAATGCAGAATTTGCCATAACAAGTCAGAGACGATAGGGCATATAATAACCGGATGCACTAGCTTGGCCTCCACGGAATATCTCAAACGGCACGACAGTGTGGCAAGAGTAATCCATCAGGAAATATGTAAATACGCGAACCTTTTGACTGAAGTCCTTCCACACTATACATATATACCAGAACCGGTTATAGAAAACGACGCTCATAAGATATACTGGAACCGAACAGTATTAACGGATCACCCAATAGAGCACAATAGACCAGACATAGTAGTTCAGGACAAAACTAATAAAACTACTTACCTAGTAGATATTGCTGTACCATCTGCACACAACATACTAGAGACGCAGGTAGAGAAAGTCCGAAAGTATATGCCATTAGCTACCGAAATCAAAGCGATCTGGAATCAAGAAAGAGTAGTCATTATACCGGTGGTCGTAGGCGCAACAGGAAGTACCATTAAAATTACATAAGAGCATTGAAACTTTACATTTACCTTCAAGATTATACCTGGAACTGCAAAGTTAGCCATTCTTGGAACATGCCATATAGCTCGTAAGGTCTTGAATGTGAAACCTGAAAAAAACAATTTAATATTTAGGCACTTGCATCACAAGCCGTGTCTAAAGTACTTACCTGAGCTACTCAGAGAATATGTGAAATAATAATAATAATAATAATAATAATAATAATAATAATAATAATAATAATAATAATAATAATAATAATAATAATAATAATAATAATAATAATAATAATAATAATAATAATAATAATAATAATAATAATAATAATAATAATAATAATAATAATAATAATAATAATAATAATAATAATAATAATAATAATAATAATAATAATAATAATAATAATAATAATAATAATAATAATAATAATAATAATAATAATAATAATAATAATAATAATAATAATAATAATAATAATAATAATAATAATAATAATAATAATAATAATAATAATAATAATAATAATAATAATAATAATAATAATAATAATAATAATAATAATAATAATAATAATAATAATAATAATAATAATAATAATAATAATAATAATAATAATAATAATAATAATAATAATAATAATAATAATAATAATAATAATAATAATAATAATAATAATAATAATAATAATAATAATAATAATAATAATAATAATAATAATAATAATAATAATAATAATAATAATAATAATAATAATAATAATAATAATAATAATAATAATAATAATAATAATAATAATAATAATAATAATAATAATAATAATAATAATAATAATAATAATAATAATAATAATAATAATAATAATAATAATAATAATAATAATAATAATAATAATAATAATAATAATAATAATAATAATAATAATAATAATAACAATAATAATAATAATAATAATGAGCAGATGAAGAAGAGATGAACATGAGTACACGCAGGCGGTTGGGATGGAGTTCGGGCTGGACAAATGTGCACTGGTTCATCTCAAGAGAGGACGATGCGGTCCATACGGAGAGGACGCCCAGCTCATAGACGGAAGCATCTTTCACTATCTAGATGCCGGAGAGTCGTACACCTATTTGGGTGTCCCACAGCGGGGCACTCATGAGGTGGCAACGGTGAAAAACGCTTTCCGCGGCAGGTATCGGCACCGCCTCCGACAGATCTGGTCTTCGGAACTGTCGGGTAAGAACAAGGTGAGTGCCACAAATATGCTTGCCGTTCCGATCCTTCTCTACTCCTTTGGAGTAGTGAAATGGACACAAGAAGAGCTGAGGCAACTCGATGTAGGGACCCGTAAAATGATGCATCTCCATCGGAGTTTGCATCCAAGATCGTCCGTTCCGCGGCTATACTTCCCAAGAAATCGGGGAGGCCGTGGACTCTTGAGTTTGGAGTGTCTCCAGGGCAGAGTGGTTTTGGAGGAAGCCTGCAAAGTCATCAGGAGCTCGGATCCCCTTCTCTGCATGGTCCAAGACCATGAAGCAGCAGGGATAGGAGCGTTTGTGTATAAGGCAGCGAGAAGAGCAGCCGATGAACTTGGTCTCGTGTTCGATACTGAGCGGGAAAATCCAGACTCTGTCACCGAGTCGGACCCTGCTCAGTTAAAAGCCTAAAATTATGCTGCAGAAACGAGCCATCTTCTGAATCTACATAAGGATAAGCCAATGCATGGTCTCTTCTACCGTCATCTAGAGGGGCTTGGCTTATCTGAAAGGCTGACCTTTGCTAATTTGAGGTCAGCGGGGCTGAACTCTGAGACCGAGGGATTCATAATGGCTTGCCAAGATGGTGTAATTAACACACTCGTCTATCGTAGTCGTGTCTTGGGTATCGAGGTTCCTGATACCAGCTGCAGGGCCTGCCGCCAAGCGCCGGAGACGCTTATGCATCTCCTGTCTGCCTGTCCGGTATATGCGGCCACAGCGTATATCCAAAGACACGATTCAGCCTTACGGGTGTTGTATTATCATTTACGACACTCGTATGAGATAGACGAGACGCCAGTGCTGCCTTATGCTCCGGGGATATAGAATCCGTTGTGGGAGAAGTGCCGAATTTATTGGAACTATTCATTCCCCACCCTCAGGCAAATTGAAGCCAATAAGCTTGATGTAGTCCTCCTCGACCACCAGCTTAGGACGATGTTTGTGATTGAGTTCTTGGCTCCCGCAGAGAACAACATCAGGAGGAAAAACGGAGGAAGTATCGAGATCTTCTCTCCGAGCTCCGCAGGCTGTATCCAGACCACTCTGTTAAGATTGTGGTGCTAATTATAGGCGTCCTGGGTGGAATGAGACATACGTTGCTTTCTGAGTTAAAGATCATACCGGCTTGTCGAAATTCGGCAGAGATCTTGGCCGGCAGAATGCAGAAGGCAATCGTCCTTGGTTCGCTACGTCTGCTCAGAACACACGATTTACGGGCGCAATGATTACTTACTCCACGGAGTGAGAGTGGTCATTGCTTGACTCTCCAGAACATCTCCGAGTGTGTCGGAGCCTCGGAAGGTGTTTACTGGAAAAAAAAATAATAATAATAATAATAATAATAATAATAATAATAATAATAATAATAATAATAATAATAATAATATTAATAGAGTAGAGTAGAGTAGAGTAGTAGTTTATTGACCATTTTATATACAATGTACATGTATAGTCACAAGAAATTAAAACTAAAAGTAAAAGCAAAGTAAATGTATTAGCCATCAATATACTCTTGCAGGCTGTAAAAGCAAGCATTTTCAAGGTATCGCTTAACAAAAATCTTAAACTGAATCGCATTCATAGACCTAAAGTTATAATTTATAAAGCGGTTTGCAAGTATGTTGTACAGCTTGAGGTCAAGCTTATTATTTGATGTGGTTTTAATTCTGGAACGTAAAGGAACCAAATCATCTGCACGTCTTGTACTGTAAGAGTGGTTGCCCGAATAAGTTTGAAAGTCAGAAAGGTTGGAATGAATGCGAATCAGAGATTCCAATATATACATACACGGCAGAGGCAGAATTTTCAGCTTCTTGAAAAGAGGCTGGCAATGGCTACCTGGTGGTGCATTAGTAAGGATGCGAATGGCCATCTTTTGTAAACTAAAAACTCTGCTAACATTGGTTGAGTTGCCCCAGAAAACAACACCGTAGCTCAGATGACTATGTATTAGAGAAAAGTAAACCATTCGAAGCACACTGGGCAAAAGAGAGGGCTTTAGCTGACGCAATACAAAAATCTGAGAAGAAATCTTTGAGCTCAAGCTGTCAACGTGCGACTTCCAGTTAAGATGCGTATCGAAAGTCATTCCCAAAAATTTTACTGGTATTGAGTCGGGTGCCCATTTATCGGCAGTAAAACATATTTTCCGAGTTTTGCATCATTCAGTTTAAAGTGGTTAGCTCGAAACCAATCTTTAGCCTGACTCAAATTGTTCGCATCCAACAGGAGCCGCCGGTCGACAGAATGGTAGTATCATCGGCAAATAGAAGGCATCGATCTACAATGGCATGAAGAAGATCATTTATATAGACGAGAAATAGTATCGGACCTAGGACCGAACCGAGATACTCCATTCTCCACAGAAAGGACAGAGGAGTCTTTGTCGTCACAGACAACACACTGCCTCCTATTTGTCAGATAAGATTTAAACAAACACAACTCATTTGCTCTTATTCCGTAAAATTCCAACTTTTGAATTAGAATCTCACTGGAGACACAGTCGAAAGCTTTGGTTAGATCACACATCACAGCTGTTGGTGTGCGCCTCTTGTCTAAACCATCTACAATCAGTTCAATAAAATCAGCAATGGCACTCAATGTTGACCTATTTTTCCTAAACCCGTATTGAACTCTAGACAGCAATTGCCTCGATTCCAGATAAGAAGTAAGTTTATTTTTCAATATAATTTCAAATATTTTAGATAAAACCGGTATTATAGCAATAGGCCTATAGTTGTCGGGTTCATCTCTGTCGCCTTTTGAACAATGGAATAACTTTTGAAATTTTAAAATCATCGGGCCAACAGCCTTCTAAAATGCATTTGTTGAACAGAACAGCAAGAGGCGCACTAATATGTGGCAAAATAGATTTAACAATTTTGCTATTCATTCTGTAATAATCCATACTCGGTGAATCCTTCAAAAGTTTACAGGCATCAATCACCTCCTCTTCAAGAATTACTGACATAAAAAATGAAGAAACTGGTTTTGGGACTTTATTCAAATAGAAGGCTGAATTGTTATTAGCAGGCGCAATGGAATTAATTATGGTTTCAGATATATTAGCAAAAAATCTGTTAAATTCATCAGAAGAAATGGAAGATTGGACCGGCTTACATTTGCTAATACGTTCGGAATTAATGACTTTCCAACAAGCTTTCGGTTTATTGCGCGAATTCAAAATCATATTAGAGAACGACGCCTTTTTCCTTCTCTCACTTCACGATTATAAGAATTACGAGCCAATTTATAAGTTACCCAATCATGTTCTATTTTAGTTTTTATAGCTATCTTTTAATTCAAAAACATGTCGTTTCATAGCGCGTAACCGACTATTGTACCATTTAACACCGAACCCATTGTTTCTTTTGACTTTACGGAAAGGAAAACATAACTGAACATTAGATCTTATACAGCCCAAAATGGAGGAAGCGACACAATTGCTGTCCAGCCGGTCAAAATTCAAATCCTCCCAATCTACAGTAGCCAATTTATCATGTAATTTGTTTAAACCGCTCTGTGTAACTACCCTCAGATGTTCGGTAGCATGTTGGTCAGCACTTAAGAGAGAACCCTGTATGGTAATGTATTGAGAAAAATGGTCAGATAGATCCGGATCGAAATTTGAGACTTTCAACCTGCTATCATCTATGTTAGTTATAACATTATCCAGACAAGAAGCAGTAGTAGTGGTAACTCTAGTGGGGACGTTAATTTTGTGAGACAACCCATAAGAGTTTAAAATATTCAAAAGCTGTCTAGTCTGATCAGTGTCTCTATTAAATTCTATATTAAAGTCACCCACTATTACAATGTGCTTATATTTACTATTAAGATGATACAACAGATTCAACAAGCAATGCTTAAAACTGAAAAATCTCCATTACTAGAAGATCTATACAAAGCAATCAAAACAGTATGAGAGTATGCGACCTCACATCCACAGAACTCTGCATGAACAGGAACTGAAAAGATTTCAAATCAATTGATTTATAGGTTGTATGAGTTTTGGAAAATATAGCAACCCCTCCGTGAGACTTATCGCGACAAAAGTATGATACTAAGGAATAATCATCAAATTTAACTGCATTTAGGCAAGCCTCTGTTAACCAATGTTCGGAAATACAGAGAAAATTTACTTGAGTTTCGGATAGCAGAAGTCGTAAATGATCAATTTTGTTAGTAATACTTTGAATGTTCAAATGTAAGATGGAGCAATCTGAGGGTGAAATCGCAAAACACTCATTTACATCCATTTGCGAAGCGAATAGTGTTAGGGTTTCTTCGAAAAACTGATTTA
>JALDAQ010000045.1:40000-62000 GCA_025584915.1 Monochamus saltuarius
AAAGCTGACCTTTGCTTTCTGAGGTCTGCAGGGCTGAACTCTGAGACCGAAGGCTTTATTATGGCTTGCCAAGACGGTGTATTTAACACCCTCGTCTATCGGAGTCGTGTCATGGCTATGGAGGTCCCTGATACCAACTGCAGGGCCTGCCATGGGGCGCCGGAGACGCTGATGCATTTGTTGTCAGCGTGTCGCGCATATGCAGTCTCGGCCTATATCCATAGACACGACTCAGCACTACGGGTGCTGTATTACCATCTACGGCACTCGTACGGAATAGACGAGACACCAGTGCTGCCTTACTCTTCGGGGATATTGAGTCCGTAGTGGAAACGAGAAGTGCCTAATTTACTGGAATTATTCGTTTCCACCGCCAGGCAAATCCATGCTAATAAGCCTGACGTAGTCCTCCTCGACTACAATCTCAGGATGATGTTTGTGATCGAGTTTTCAGCTCCAGCTGAGAACAACATTATCTTGAAAGAGGAGGAGAAGCGGACGAAATATAGAGATTTGCTCTTCGAGCTTCGCAGGCAGCCCGGGTATTCTGTTAAACTTGTGGTACTAATAATAGGAGCCTTAGGTGGAACAAAAGATTCGCTGCTGTCTGAACTTAAGAGCATTCCGGCCTGCCGTCAATCAGCAGAAATCCTGGCCGGCAGAATGCAGAAGGCTATCATCCTAGGTTCATTACGTCTGCTTAGGGCGCACGATTCTCGGACCCAGTAGTCACTCACTCCACGGAGTGGACGGAGTGGCAATTAGTAAACACCAGCTCTTCTCTGGGATGTGTCGGAGCCTCAGAGGTGTGACTGTAATAATAATAATAATAATAATAATAATAATAATAATAATAATAATAATAATAATAATAATAATAATAATAATAATAATAATAATAGAATAGACTTTTATTGACAGTATATACACAACAGTACATTTATGTCATAATAAATATTAATTATAGTTGAAATGTTGAAATTTAGTAAAACAAAGAAACAAAAATATATATATACTAAAAGGCACAATAGTAATGCTTAGTCAAAGATAAAAAAATAACAAACAAAAATATATATAAAACACCACTACAAACATGAAACTAACCACAGAAAAAGTAGAATGAAACATATCACTCATTGATTAGAATGAACAAATTTATATATATAAGTATATAAGTAAATATATTTAAAATCAAAATCTAAGATGAATAGGTATAATAGGAATAATAATAATAATAATAATAATAATAATAATAATAATAATAATAATAATAATAATAATAATAATAATAATAATAATAATAATAATAATAATAATAATAATAATAATAATAATAATAATAATAATAATAATAATAATAATAATAATAATAATAATAATAATAATAATAATATAATAATAATAATAATAATAATAATAATAATAATAATAATAATAATAATAATAATAATAATAATAATAATAATAATAATAATAATAATAATAATAATAATAATAATAATAATAATAATAATAATAATAATAATAATAATAATAATAATAATAATAATAATAATAATAATAATAATAATAATAATAATAATAATAATAATAATAATAATAATAATAATAATAATAATAATAATAATAATAATAATAATAATAATAATAATAATAATAATAATAATAATAATAATAATAATAATAATAATAATAATAATAATAATAATAATAATAATAATAATAATAATAATAATAATAATAATAATAATAATAATAATAATAATAATAATAATAATAATAATAATAATAATAATAATAATAATAATAATAATAATAATAATAATAATAATAATAATAATAATAATAATAATAATAATAATAATAATAATAATAATAATAATAATAATAATAATAATAATAATAATAATAATAATAATAATAATAATAATAATAATAATAATAATAATAATAATAATAATAATAATAATAATAATAATAATAATAATAATAATAATAATAATAATAATAATAATAATAATAATAATAATAATAATAATAATAATAATAATAATAATAATAATAATAATAATAATAATAATAATAATAATAATAATAATAATAATAATAATAATAATAATAATAATAATAATAATAACGACAGATCTGGACTTCGGAGCTGTCGGGTAAGAACAAGGTGAGTGCCACAAATATGCTTGCCGATCCGATCCTTCTCTACTTCTTTGTAGTAGTGAAATTTCCACAAGAAGAGCTGAGGCAACTCGATGTAGGGAACCGTAAAATGATGCATCTCCATCGGAGTTTGCATCCAAGATCGTCCGTTCCGCGGCTATACTTCCCAAGAAATCGGGGAGGCCGTGGACTTTTGAGTTTGGAGTGTCTCCAGGGCAGAGTGGTTTTGGAGGAGGCCTGCAAAGTCATCAGGAGCTCGGATCCGCGAGAAGAGCAGCCGATGAACTTGGTCTCGTGTTCGATACTGAGCGGGAAAATCCAGACTCTGTCACCGAGTCGGATCCTGCTCAGTTAAAAGCCCTAATTAAAGCTGCAGAAACGCGTCATCTTCTGCAGCTACATAAGGATAAGCCAATGCATGGTCTCTTCTACCGTCATCTAGAGGGGCTTGGCTTATCTGAAAGGCTGACCTTTGCTTTTTTGAGGTCAGCGGGGCTGAACTCTGAGACCGAGGGATTCATAATGGCTTGCCAAGATGGTGTAATTAACACACTCGTCTATCGTAGTCGTGTCTTGGGTATCGAGGTTCCTGATACCAGCTGCAGGGCCTGCCGCCAAGCGCCGGAGACGCTTATGCATCTCCTGTCTGCCTGTCCGGTATATGCACACAGCGTATATCCAAAGACACGATTCAGCCTTACGGGTGTTGTATTATCATTTACGACACTCGTATGAGATAGACGAGACGCCAGTGCTGCCTTATGCTCCGGGGATATAGAATCCGTAGTGGGGAATGAGAAGTGCCGAATTTATTGGAACTATTCATTACCCACCCTCAGGCAAATCCAAGCCAATAAGCCTGATGTAGTCCTCCTCGACCACCAGCTTAGGACGATGTTTGTGATTGAGTTCTCGGCACCCGCAGAGAACAACATCGTTCTAAAAGAGGAGGAAAAACGGAGGAAATATCGAGATCTTCTCCGAGCTCCGCAGGCTGTATCCAGACCACTCTGTTAAGATTGTGGTGCTAATTATAGGCGTCCTGGGTGGAATGAGACATACGTTGCTTTCTGAGTTAAAGATCATACCGGCTTGTCGAAATTCGGCAGAAATCTTAGCCGGCAGAATGCAGAAGGCAATCGTCCTTGGTTCGCTACGTCTGCTCAGAACACACGATTTACGGGCGCAATGATTACTGACTCCACGGAGTGGAGAGTGGTCATTGCTTGACTCTCCAGAACATCTCCGAGTGTGTCGGAGCCTCGGAAGGTGTTTACTGGAAGAAGGAAAAAAAAAAAAAAAATAATAATAATAACAATAATAATAATAATAATAATAATAATAATAATAATAATAATAATAATAAAAATAATAATAATAATAATAATAATAATAATAATAATAATAATAATAATAATAATAATAATAATAATAATAATAATAATAATAATAATAATAATAATAATAATAATAATAATAATAATAATAATAATAATAATAATAATAATAATAATAATAATAATAATAATAATAATAATAATAATAATAATAATAATAATAATAATAATAATAATAATAATAATAATAATAATAATAATAATAATAATAATAATAATAATAATAATAATAATAATAATAATAATAATAATAATAATAATAATAATAATAATAATAATAATAATAATAATAATAATAATAATAATAATAATAATAATAATAATAATAATAATAATAATAATAATAATAATAATAATAATAATAATAATAATAATAATAATAATAATAATAATAATAATAATAATAATAATAATAATAATAATAATAATAATAATAATAATAATAATAATAATAATAATAATAATAATAATAATAATAAGAGAGGATTTAAATCAGTCCCTCAAAGTGGTACATGAGTACACGCAGGCGGTTGGGATGGAGTTCGGGCTGGACAAATGTGCACTGGTTCATCTCAAGAGAGGACGATGCGGTCCATACGGAAGGACGCCCAGCTCATAGACGGAAGCATCTTTCACTATCTAGATGCCGGAGAGTCGTACACCTATTTGGGTGTCCCACAGCGGGGCACTCATGAGGTGGCAACGGTGAAAAACGCTCTCCGCGGCAGGTATCGGCACCGCCTCCGACAGATCTGGTCTTCGGAGCTGTCGGGTAAGAACAAGGTGAGTGCCACAAATATGCTTGCTGTTCCGATCCTTCTCTCCTTTGGAGTAGTGAAATGGACACAAGAAGAGCTGAGGCAACTCGATGTAGGGACTCCGTAAAATGATGCATCTCCATCGGAGTTTGCATCCAAGATCGTCCGTTCCGCGGCTATACTTCCCAAGAAATCGGGGAGGCCGTGGACTCTTGAGTTTGGAGTGTCTCCAGGGCAGAGTGGTTTTGGAGGAGGCCTGCAAAGTCATCTGGAGCTCGGATCCCTTCTCTGCATGGTCCAAGACCATGAAGCAGCAGGGATAGGAGCGTTTGTGTATAAGGCAGCGAGAAGAGCAGCCGATGAACTTGGTCTCGTGTTCGATACTGAGCGGGAAAATCCAGACTCTGTCACCGAGTCGGATCCTGCTCAGTTAAAAGCTCCTAATTAAAGCTGCAGAAACGCGTCATCTTCTGCAGCTACATAAGGATAAGCCAATGCATGGTCTCTTCTACCGTCATCTAGAGGGGCTTGGCTTATCTGAAAGGCTGACCTTGCTTTTTGAGGTCAGCGGGGCTGAACTCTGAGACCGAGGGATTCATATAAATAATAACTGGCATAACCGAGGATTTTACACAAGACAACATACAGGTAACAGAGGGAGATAAGGTAATGAAACTCAATATTATGCACTTAAATATTCAATCATTAAGAAATAAAACATTGCTGCTAGAAGATTTTTTGACGAATGATAAAATAGACTTTGATATTGTATGTTTATCTGAACATTTTTTGACAGAGCCTGAATTATCAGGTTATAAAATGAATGACTTTAATCTAGTCTCGGGTTTTGCGAGGAGAAATATGTCTCATGGTGGCGTATTGATTTTGTGTCGTGAATACCTGGAAGTAAAAAATAGAAAGGACCTACTTAATCTTAGCAAAGAAGGTACCTGTGAAATATGTGCTGTTGAACTGGAAAAATTAAATGTTATTGTAATAACTGTTTATAGGACCCCTTCTTGTAATATAGATGACTTTTTATTAGTGTTTAATAATCTTTTAAACAAATTGAAAGGCAGTACCAAAAAATTATTATAAATGGTGATTTCAATATCAATGTTCTAGAAAGAGATAGTACCTCGGACAGAGTGAATTTTAAGAAATTCTTTGATTTAATAAGCTCCTATGATTTTAGGTACATTATAGATAAACCAACTAGACTTCATAGATGTATTGACAATATTCTAATAAAGGATGAGCAGTGGGAGTCCTGTCGGGGTGGGGTGATGGACCCTAGCATTTCTGACCATAAGGCAATATCTGTATTTCTGCAGTTCAAGGTGAATGTGGGTCAAGTGAGTAACTTTGAGTATAAAAGAAACTATTCACATAAAAACAAAAATAAATTTTTTGAATTGATTAGTAAAGTAGATTGGTCTGTAGTGTATCAAAATAATGGTACAAGTGATGTGAAATTTAAACAATTCTTAACAGTGATAAATGATAAAATTTCTGAGGCATTTCCTTATACAAGATTTAATCAAAATATTAAACATTCAAATAATTTAAAATTAAAAACGTTAAATCCTGAGCTCACTCAAATAAGGAAGGAGGTCCAGCTCTTATCAGAAATGTATCACAATAATCCCAAAAAGGAAATCCTAGTCTATAGAAATAAATATAGGGCATATTATAGAAAAACACTAAAAAACGCCAAACTGAGTGCAAACAGTTACCATATAAGAACTTCTAACAACAAAAGTAGGGCCTGTTGGGAAGTAATAAACTCGTATAGAACTAAATCAAATAAAAATCACATTAGTGATATAAATGTCAATGAATTTAATGACTTTTTCATAAATATTGCAGGGCATCTTGCGGGTGGTAACTTGCATAGACAAATTCAACCAAGTAATTTAAACTTGGAAGATAAGAATATTCCTAAATTTTCTTTTGGCCCGGTTACTTATAATGATGTTGGCGGTATCATGGATGGCTTAAAAAATAAACACACTCCTGATTGTTATGGTTTTAGTGTCGGCTTGTTAAAGCAGGTAAAACCAGCTAATTGTACCATTTACAAATATTATTAATGAATGCATAAAGGACTGTATATTTCCAGATGAATTAAAAGTGGCTAAAGTTTTGCCTGTATTTAAAGGGGGCGACAAGAACAATGTTGGAGACTATAGGCCTATTTCAATACTACCATGTCTATCTAAAGTATTTGAATCAATTCTTAAAAATCAAATTATATCGTTCTTTGAGTCAAACGACCTATTCTCAGAAGACCAGTTTGGTTTTCGCAAAAACAAAAACACTGTTGATGCAATAAATAGGCTAATTGATGCTGTCGTTGAGGCAATGGAGAATGGAAATTATGCAGGATTAATTTTATGCGACTTAAGTAAAGCATTTGACACCATTAGTCATAAGATACTGCTTGACAAGCTGACATATTATTATGGCTTTGATGATCAGGGTGTAAAACTGATTAAGTCCTATCTTAATAATAGAAGACAATACACATCAGCGAATGGCATTGATTCAGACTGGAGGAACATCAAGATTGGGGTACCGCAGGGGTCCGTCCTGGGACCTGTACTCTTTCTAATTTATGTAAATGAGTTGGGGGATGCAGTTCCTGGAGTGGGGACAGTTCGCTTTGCTGACGATACAACATTAATATTGCAGAATCATGATATCTTAAGCTTAAAAAAAGAAATGCAAGAAACACAAAATACAATCTCTAATTGGTTTCTATTGAATGGCTTACACTTAAACAACTCAAAGACCCATCATGTATTTCTTTCTCATAGACAGCTAGACAACAGTGATGTAACATCATCTGTAAGGTTTCTAGGAGTATTTCTGGATACTAAATTGACCTGGGAAGGTCATGTTGATTATTTGGCCAACAAACTCAATAAGAACATCTTTGTAATCAGATCGCTGGCTAATCAAGTTGCCAGGGATGTCTTATTAACAACATATTATGCACTTTTTAATTCGAATGTAAATTATGGTCTGTTGTGCTGGGGTCACTCGTCTCACGCGGATAGGATTTTTGGACTGCAACGTAAGGTAATCAGAATTATATTGAATTTAGGATTTAGAGATGATGTTAAGCCAAAAGTTAGAAATTATGACTGTTCCTTGTTTGTACATTTTCCAGTGTCTAAAATATGTAAAACTAAATATTAATCTGTATAGCACAAATGAAGCGTTACATGCTTATGAAACTAGAAATGCTAATCACATAAGACCAAATTATTATAAATTAAATTCTAGCCGCAATGGTAAAAACTATTATGGTCCTCTATTTTTACTGCCGACAAAGGTGAAAAAATTGGGTACTAATATGTTTCTAAAAGAAATTAAATGTTTTTTAATACATAATGCGTTTTATTCTATTAATGAGTTTTTAACATGTAATAATATAGAAGATTACTTCCAGGTATAGGTAACGTGTATAGCTGTATGTATAAGGTTTTTATATATGATGTTTGTATATTGATTGTACTAATTATATTGTTTTAATTAATGTTAATAACGTGATTTAAAAAATGTGATAAATAATATTGCAAGTCTGTGATAGTGTTGGCTTTAAACACAGTTTAAATGTTTAAATATTTTCATTGTTGACATGTTAAATTTAAATTAGATTTATATTAATCTGACGAATGTAAAACAATGTATGTTGTTGCAGACAGAATAAAGTTCTATTCTATTCTATTCTATTCTATTCTATTCATAATGGCTTGCCAAGATGGTGTAATTAACACACTCGTCTATCGTAGTCGTGTCTTGGGTATCGAGGTTCCTGATACCAGCTGCAGGGCCTGCCGCCAAGCGCCGGAGACGCTTATGCATCTCCTGTCTGCCTGTCCGGTATATGCGGCCACAGCGTATATCCAAAGACACGATTCAGCCTTACGGGTGTTGTATTATCATTTACGACACTCGTATGAGATAGACGAGACGCCAGTGCTGCCTTATGCTCCGGGGGATATAGAATCCGTAGTGGGGACTGAGAAGTGCCGAATTTATTGGAACTATTCATTCCCCACCCTCAGGCAAGTCCAAGCCAATAAGCCTGATGTAGTCCTCCTCGACCACCAGCTTAGGACGATGTTTGGCAGAGAACAACATCGTCCTAAAAGAGGAGGAAAAACGGAGGAAGTATCGAGATCTTCTCTCCGAGCTCCGCAGGCTGTATCCAGACCATTCTGTTAAGATTGTGGTGCTAATTATAGGCGTCCTGGGTGGAATGAGACATACGTTGCTTTCTGAGTTAAATATCATACCGGCTTGTCGAAATTCGGCAGAGATCTTAGCCGGCAGAATGCAGAAGGCAATCGTCCTTGGTTCGCTACGTCTGCTCAGAACACACGATTTACGGGCGCAATGATTACTGACCCACGGAGTGGAGTGTGGTCATTGCTTGATTCTTCAGAACATCTCCGAATGTGTCGGAGCCTCGGAAGGTGTTTACTGGAAAAAAAAAAAAAAAATAAATAAATAATAATAATAATAATAATAATAATAATAATAATAATAATAATAATAATAATAATAATAATAATAATAATAATAATAATAATAATAATAATAATAATAATAATAATAATAATAATAATAATAATAATAATAATAATAATAATAATAATAATAATAATAATAATAATAATAATAATAATAATAATAATAATAATAATAATAATAATAATAATAATAATAATAATAATAATAATAATAATAATAATAATAATAATAATAATAATAATAATAATAATAATAATAATAATAATAATAATAGTAATAATAGTAATAATAGTAATAATAATAATAATAATAATAATAATAATAATAATAATAATAATAATAATAATAATAATAATAATAATAATAATAATAATAATATATATAGCTTTATTGACAATACATACTTCAGTACATTTATGTCATACAATAATTCATTAGAAAAAAATATAGTCACCAGTCTAAATATGGCAATTAAAAATAATAATAATAAATAAATTTGTGTAATAAACACACACACAACAGATTTTAAGGCACACAATAAACATATAAACAATACTATTTATATCAATACAATAATTCATTAAAAATATATATATAGTCACCAGTTTAAAACTGGCAGTCAAAAGTAAAATAATAAATAAATTTGTATAATAGAACACAAACAACAGAATTCATGACACAACAAACATATAAATAATACTATTTATGTCAATACAATAATTCATTAAAAATATATAGTCACCAGTTTAAAACTGGCAGTCAAAAGTAAAATAATAAATAAATGTATATAATAGAACACAAACAACAGAATACATGACACACAGCAAACATATAAAAAATACTTATGTGACTTGAAAATACTCATCTATACTATAAAAGCAGTGATTAATAAAGAAATGTTTAGCCAACCTATAAAAGGAGTTGTAAGTCATTGCTTTCACATCAATATGGCTATGATAATTTATAAATTTATTGTATAGATTGAGATCAATTTTATTAAGTTGAGTCATCCTAAGTCTAGAAAATGTAGGGACAAGATTCCACCGCCGCCTGGTATTATAATTATGCCTATCCTCATGTGAAGATAGGTTATTGACATTTTATGTATAATAAGTAGGCTTTCCAATATAAATATACAAGGCATGGGTAAAATCTTGTACTTCTTAAAAAGTGGTCTGCAATGCGTTCCATATGGAGCAGAGTCTATAATTCTGACTGCTGCCTTCTGTAAATGAAAAATTTTTAGTGCTGTCGGTGCATTGCCCCAAAGTACAATGGCATACGACAGCACGCTGTGCACCAAGGCAAAGTAGATGATTCTCATGGCATTGCTATCTAGGCATGATCTCAGCTGACGCATAACGAAAATCTGTGTGGAAAGTTTTGCAGAGAGAGTCTCAATATGCGCCTTCCAACTCAGACCAGTATCAAGACACACACCAAGCAAGCGCACTGGCTCCGATTTATCCACCCAGCGATCAGAACTAAACATTATACTTTTAGTTTTGACTCATTCAGTTTCAGTTTATTTGTATCAAACCATACTTTAGCCCTATCAAGACCTTCCTGAATCAAAGCCGGATCACTTTTGGTGAACAGCGTTGTATCATCTGCAAAAAGTACGCAATTGATATTACCTAATGATGAAGGAAGGTCATTAATATACAATAGAAACAGTAAAGGTCCCAAGACAGATCCTTGTGGGACACCAGAGGATATATCCCTCAAACCAGACACGCTTCCATTGAAACTAACAAACTGAGACCGATTAAATAGGTATGATTGAAATAAATTTGACATTCCCCCGTATGCCATAATGTTCCAATTTCAAAAGAAGAATCTCTGTATTAACGCAATCGAACGCTTTTGTCAAGTCACAGAGTACTGCGTGAGTAGGGACTCCTTGATCTAAACCCTCAACTATATTGTCCAATAACTCTAACAATGCCTTGACTGTAGAGACACCTCTACGAAAACCAAACTGTGACATAGAAATTATATTTCTGGTATCCAAATAAACAGTAAGTCTCTCCTTGATTATAATTTCAAAAATTTTTGAGATGATCGGTACAATTGCAATCGGTCTGTAATTGTCCGGTAAATCTACATCTCCTTTCTTAAATATGGGAATGATTTTACTTATTTTCAAGTCTTTGGGCCAATAACCTTCTGTAACACATTTGTTAAAAAGAACTGAAAGGGCGTAACAAGATGATTAACGGAAGCTTTAATCACATGACTATTAAGTTCGTAAAAATCCAAACAACTTGAGTTTTTAGTTTTAAGATCGCCTCCTAACATCAGATTCTAAGATAGGCGGCATATAAAAAGAATTGGATGGGTTAGATACATTGGTTAAGAAATGATTGGGAAATACATTAGATGTGCAAATTGTCTTAACAATAGCTTCAGATACTGAGGTAAAGAAAATGTTAAAATCCATGGGGGATAGTGTAGAAGTCACAGAATTAGATGGAGGAGAGATTTCACGATTAACTATGCTCCAAATAGTTTTACTCCTGTTGTCAGAGGATAAAATGGAATTTGCGTAATAATTAGATTTGGCTTCCTTGAGTGACCGTCTGTATCGTTTACGAAGTGTTGTATAATGTAACCAATCATTTTGGGACTTAGAAATATCAAATCTACATTTACTTTTGTGTAATTCCGACCTCATTTCACGAAGATTATCTGAATACCAATTCCTAACAGTATAACTATTCTTAACTTTTTTATAGGGAAAACACATATCAATCTGCATAGTCAACTGATCCAATAGTAACTTGGACAACTGATCTGAGTTGTAACAGGCCATCCCGGACCAATCAATGGTGCCAAGATTGGTTACAAATTTATCAATATTATTTTTACCAAATATTCTTCTGAAATCAGAGCCCAGACAGCCAGCCTTTTTCTGTACTTTTCCCAGTAAAATATAGACAGACAAATGATCAGAAATACCAGGATCACAGACTCCCGCTATAATATCTTCAGGACGCATATTGCAGATAACATTATCGAGACATGCACTAGTGCTATTAGTAACTCTAGTGGGTGTAGTAATGTAACATTGAGAACCATACATACTAAGGATGTTTTGAAAATCTCTAGCATATTCCGTGTTACCCATTATGTCCAAGTTGAAGTCTCCAGTAAGAACAAAATATTTATATTTAACTGACAAAAAGTCCAATAAACCAATAACTTTCTCCTTAAACAACGCAAAATTACCATGACTTGATGATCTGTACACAGAAATTATAGCACAATTTGCAGCTTTAACCTCTGCGCCACAGAATTCAGCTTGTTGCTCCACACTAAATTTACCAATATCAATGGATTTCACTACTATATTATTAGAGGCAAAAATAGCTACTCCTCCGTGAGCAATATTAGACCTGCAGAAGGCAGAAACCAAAGTGAAATTAGTCAATTTTACTTTACTTAGATTGTTAAGGTTAAGCCAGTGCTCTGACACACAAAAAATATCGAATTTATTCTCCTCAAAATAATCATTTAATAGATCGACTTTGTTTGCAATACTTTGTACATTGATGTGAATCACAGAACATGCCGGAGATTGCACATGCAAACCAGAGGTGGTCTGTCCATTAGTTATCATTAAGTCGTTTGTAACGAAAAAAATGATTTAAAACCACTTTTTCAGGCCAAATTTCAGGAAGTAAAATCTTATCTACATCATCATAAGGGATACTAATTTTAAAAGAGGAATATTTAGTGGGATTTCGGGAAACCAGTTTTCTTACTTCAACGTTGGGAGCAAAATTCCTTAAATAATTTAAAAGTTCCTGCTCCTCCACATTCACATTAAAGTTAGTAGCATGGAAATGCTTCAATTTGGAAAATGAGGCTGCCTTAAATGGACAGCTTTCAGGTTCAACAGCACTCCCAATAAGTACATTACGCGTATTCCTAGGGCGGCGGGGCCGATCTAATTCTTTGTCATTATCGATGTTTATTATATTGGTACAAATACGGCGAGTTTCTACTTCATGAATTGCATTTGACACATCCTGGATAGTTATAGGAGCAGTAAGAGTCGAAGTAGAGGTAGAGGCAGCAGCTGGAGTCGACATGCAATCTGGAACTGGGGTGGATTTTGGTTTCTTCAGTATTGGGGTGGATTTTGTAACCCCATTGGTGCTATTAATTGCAGCGCTCGATAAAGTCGAAGCCACTGTTAAATTAGGATTAGTTGATGATTTCATATTACTTGATCGATTAGAGGTCTCCGAAGCCATTGGTGTCGTAAGTTTAGCTGTTTCCTTCTTCTTATTACTTGGCTTGTTAATCGATCGATTACATGATTGCTCAGTAACCCCCGAAATAATCCTATTCTCCTTAAGCAACAATATCTGCTCAGTAAGGGATTTAATGGCTATGCTTTGATTGGCAATAATCATATCTTTCTGAGTGATGATCTCTTCTAAGTAAGATAACTTCAGTTTCATTACATCGAACCAAATCTCAACTGGTCCATCGTTTTCATCACAGGTTGCAGTAGGATTATGGTGATGATTAGTTTGTACATCAACTGATTCGGAACAACACACAACTGTGTCGTCGTCAAGAAATTTCACATTTTTAGTAACTTCAAGCAACTTTTGTGAAACTATACCGCAGCGTATACATTTAATACCACTACGAGCCGGATTCTTGCATCTAGTGCAGTTGGTAGAAATATCTATCTTGCTTTGATTATGATCTTGCATGGTTATAGACAAATATTCAACGTTCACAGCGACCCAACAAATAAAATTAATAAGACACCGCAGACCAGTTTACAATCGTCCGTTCAACATAGAATAAAAACAGTAAACACTTCTGCGATTAACTGCTATCACTTTATCAATATCGATATAAACCAAGAAATTCTGGCCTATAAACACTATCAGTCACTAGGTACACAATGCAATTGCAGACCAGTGGTTTGACACAATTTAAAACACACAAATGCACCACTTTTAGACAACTTTTGAAGAGCACAATAAAAATACAATCAAATAGACCTCGGTCAACTCGACTCCTATAATAATAATAATAATAATAATAATAATAATAATAATAATAATAATAATAATAATAATAATAATAATAATAATAATAATAATAATAATAATAATAATAATAATAATAATAATAATAATAATAATAATAATAATAATAATAATAATAATAATAATAATAATAATAATAATAATAATAATAATAATAATAATAATAATAATAATAATAATAATAATAATAATAATAATAATAATAATAATAATAATAATAATAATAATAATAATAATAATAATAATAATAATAATAATAATAATAATAATAATAATAATAATAATAATAATAATAATAATAATAATAATAATAATAATAATAATAATAATAATAATAATAATAATAATAATAATAATAATAATAATAATAATAATAATAATAATAATAATAATAATAATAATAATAATAATAATAATAATAATAATAATAATAATAATAATAATAATAATAATAATAATAATAATAATAATAATAATAATAATAATAATAATAATAATAATAATAATAATAATAATAATAATAATAATAATAATAATAATAATAATAATAATAATAATAATAATAATAATAATAATAATAATAATAATAATAATAATAATAATAATAATAATAATAATAATAATAATAATAATAATAATAATAATAATAATAATAATAATAATAATAATAATAATAATAATAATAATAATAATAATAATAATAATAATAATAATAATAATAATAATAATAATAATAATAATAATAATAATAATAATAATAATAATAATAATAATAATAATAATAATAATAATAATAATAATAATAATAATAATAATAATAATAATAATAATAATAATAATAATAATAATAATAATAATAATAATAATAATAATAATAATAATAATAATAATAATAATAATAATAATAATAATAATAATAATAATAATAATAATAATAATAATAATAATAATAATAATAATAATAATAATAATAATAATAATAATAATAATAATAATAATAATAATAATAATAATAATAATAATAATAATAATAATAATAATAATAATAATAATAATAATAATAATAATAATAATAATAATAATAATAATAATAATAATAATAATAATAATAATAATAATAATAATAATAATAATAATAATAATAATAATAATAATAATAATAATAATAATAATAATAATAATAATAATAATAATAATAATAATAATAATAATAATAATAATAATAATAATAATAATAATAATAATAATAATAATAATAATAATAATAATAATAATAATAATAATAATAATAATAATAATAATAATAATAATAATAATAATAATAATAATAATAATAATAATAATAATAATAATAATAATAATAATAATAATAATAATAATAATAATAATAATAATAATAATAATAATAATAATAATAATAATAATAATAATAATAATAATAATAATAATAATAATAATAATAATAATAATAATAATAATAATAATAATAATAATAATAATAATAATAATAATAATAATAATAATAATAATAATAATAATAATAATAATAATAATAATAATAATAATAATAATAATAATAATAATAATAATAATAATAATAATAATAATAATAATAATAATAATAATAATAATAATAATAATAATAATAATAATAATAATAATAATAATAATAATAATAATAATAATAATAATAATAATAATAATAATAATAATAATAATAATAATAATAATAATAATAATAATAATAATAATAATAATAATAATAATAATAATAATAATAATAATAATAATAATAATAATAATAATAATAATAATAATAATAATAATAATAATAATAATAATAATAATAATAATAATAATAATAATAATAATAATAATAATAATAATAATAATAATAATAATAATAATAATAATAACAATAATAATAATAATAATAATAATAATAATAATAATAATAATAATAATAATAATAATAATAATAATAATAATAATAATAATAATAATAATAATAATAATATGTATATGTGACGGCTGGAAAAAGGTAGCTTGTTCGCGGAGACAGAGGGCTTTATGATGGCAACTCAGGATCAAGTATTGCAAACTATCGCAAATACATAATCAAACACCCGACTGTGCTTGAAGATAAATGTAGAATTTGCCATAACAAGTCCAGAACGATAGGGCATATAATAACCGGATGCACTAGCTTGGCCTCCACGGAATATCTCAAACGGCACGACAGTGTGGCAGAAGTAATCCATCAGGAAATAATGTAAATACGCGAACCTTTTGACTGGTCCTTCCACACTATACATATATACCAGAACCGGTTATAGAAAACGACGCTCATAAGATATACTGGAACCGAACAGTATTAACGGATCACCCAATAGAGCACAATAGACCAGACATAGTAGTTCAGGACAAAACTAATAAAACTACTTACCTAGTAGATATTGCTGTACCATCTGCACACAACATACTAGAGACGCAGGTAGAGAAAGTCCGAAAGTATATGCCATTAGCTACCGAAATCAAAGCGATCTGGAATCAAGAAAGAGTAGTCATTATACCGGTGGTCGTAGGCGCAACAGGGGAAGTACCATTAAAATTACATAAGAGCATTGAAACTTTACATTTACCTTCAAGATTATACCTGGAACTGCAAAAGTTAGCCATTCTTGGAACATGCCATATAGCTCGTAAGGTCTTGAATGTGGAAACCTGAAAAAAAAACAATTTAATATTTAGGCACTTGCATCACAAGCCGTGTCTAAAGTACTTACCTGAGCTACTCAGAGAATATGTGAAATAATAATAATAATAATAATAATAATAATAATAATAATAATAATAATAATAATAATAATAATAATAATAATAATAATAATAATAATAATAATAATAAAAATAATAATAATAATAATAATAATAATAATAATAATAATAATAATAATAATAATAATAATAATAATAATAATAATAATAATAATAATAATAATAATAATAATAATAATAATAATAATAATAATAATAATAATAATAATAATAATAATAATAATAATAATAATAATAATAATAATAATAATAATAATAATAATAATAATAATAATAATAATAATAATAATAATAATAATAATAATAATAATAATAATAATAATAATAATAATAATAATAATAATAATAATAATAATAATAATAATAATAATAATAATAATAATAATAATAATAATAATAATAATAATAATAATAATAATAATAATAATAATAATAATAATAATAATAATAATAATAATAATAATAATAATAATAATAATAATAATAATAATAATAATAATAATAATAATAATAATAATAATAATAATAATAATAATAATAATAATAATAATAATAATAATAATAATAATAATAATAATAATAATAATAATAATAATAATAATAATAATAATAATAATAATAATAATAATAATAATAATAATAATAATAATAATAATAATAATAATAATAATAATAATAATTTGGGATGGAGTTCGGGCTGGACAAATGTGCACTGGTTCATCTCAAGAGAGGACGATGCGGTCCATACGGAGAGGACGCCCAGCTCATAGACGGAAGCATCTTTCACTATCTAGATGCCGGAGAGTCGTACACCTATTTGGGTGTCCCACAGCGGGGCACTCATGAGGTGGCAACAGTGAAAAACGCTTTCCGCGGCAGGTATCGGCACCGCCTCCACAGATCTGGTCTTCGGAACTGTCGGGTAAGAACAAGGTGAGTGCCACAAATATGCTTGGCGTTCCGATCCTTCTCTACTCCTTTGGAGTAGTGAAATGGACACAAGAAGAGCTGAGGCAACTCGATGTAGGGACCCGTAAAATGATGCATCTCCATCGGAGTTTGCATCCAAGATCGTCCGTCCCGCGGCTATACTTTCCAAGAAATCGGGAGGACTCTTGAGTTTGGAGTGTCTCCAGGGCAGAGTGGTTTTGGAGGAAGCCTGCAAAGTCATCAGGAGCTCGGATCCCCTTCTCTGCATGGTCCAAGACCATGAAGCAGCAGGGATAGGAGCGTTTGTGTATAAGGCAGCGAGAAGAGCAGCCGATGAACTTGGTCTCGTGTTCGATACTGAGCGGGAAAATCCAGACTCTGTCACCGAGTCGGACCCTGCTCAGTTAAAAGCCCTAATTAAAGCTGCAGAAACGCGTCATCTTCTGCAGCTACATAAGGATAAGCCAATGCATGGTCTCTTCTACCGTCATCTAGAGGGGCTTGGCTTATCTGAAAGGCTGACCTTTGCTTTTTTGAGGTCAGCGGGGCTGAACTCTGAGACCGAGGGATTCATAATGGCTTGCCAAGATGGTGTAATTAACACACTCGTCTATCGTAGTCGTGTCTTGGGTATCGAGGTTCCTGATACCAGCTGCAGGGCCAAGCGCCGGAGACGCTTATGCATCTCCTGTCTGCCTGTCCGGTATATGCGGCCACAGCGTATATCCAAAGACACGATTCAGCCTTACGGGTGTTGTATTATCATTTACGACACTCGTATGAGATAGACGAGACGCCAGTGCTGCCTTATGCTCCGGGGGATATAGAATCCGTAGTGGGGAATGAGAAGTGCCGAATTTATTGGAACTATTCATTCCCCACCCTCAGGCAAATCCAAGCCAATAAGCCTGATGTAGTCCTCCTCGACCACCAGCTTAGGACGATGTTTGTGATTGAGTTCTCGGCTCCGCAGAGAACAACATCGTCCTAAAAGAGGAGGAAAAACGGAGGAAGTATCGAGATCTTCTCTCCGAGCTCCGCAGGCTGTATCCAGACCACTCTGTTAAGATTGTGGTGCTAATTATAGGCGTCCTGGGTGGAATGAGACATACGTTGCTTTCTGAGTTAAAGATCATACCGGCTTGTCGAAATTCGGCAGAGATCTTGGCCGGCAGAATGCAGAAGGCAATCGTCCTTGGTTCGCTACGTCTGCTCAGAACACACGATTTACGGGCGCAATGATTACTGACTCCACGGAGTGGAGAGTGGTCATTGCTTGACTCTCCAGAACATCTCCGAATGTGTCGGAGCCTCGGAAGGTGTTTACTGGAAAAATAATAATAATAATAATAATAATAATAATAATAATAATAATAATAATAATAATAATAATAATAATAATAATATTAATAGAGTAGAGTAGAGTAGAGTAGTAGTTTATTGACCATTTTATATACAATGTACATGTATAGTCACAAGAAATTAAAACTAAAAGTAAAAGCAAAGTAAATGTATTAGCCATCAATATACTCTTGCAGGCTGTAAAAGCAAGCATTTTCAAGGTATCGCTTAACAAAATCTTAAACTGAATCGCATTCATAGACCTAAAGTTATAATTTATAAAGCGGTTTGCAAGTATGTTGTACAGCTTGAGGTCAAGCTTATTATTTGATGTGGTTTTAATTCTGGAACGTAAAGGAACCAAATCATCTGCACGTCTTGTACTGTAAGAGTGGTTGCCCGAATAAGTTTGAAAGTCAGAAAGGTTGGAATGAATGCGAATCAGAGATTCCAATATATACATACACGGCAGAGGCAGAATTTTCAGCTTCTTGAAAAGAGGCTGGCAATGGCTACCTGGTGGTGCATTAGTAAGGATGCGAATGGCCATCTTTTGTAAACTAAAAACTCTGCTAACATTGGTTGAGTTGCCCCAGAAAACAACACCGTAGCTCAGATGACTATGTATTAGAGAAAAGTAAACCATTCGAAGCACACTGGGCAAAAGAGAGGGCTTTAGCTGACGCAATACAAAAATCTGAGAAGAAATCTTTGAGCTCAAGCTGTCAACGTGCGACTTCCAGTTAAGATGCGTATCGAAAGTCATTCCCAAAAATTTTACTGGTATTGAGTCGGGTGCCCATTTATCGGCAGTAAAACATATTTTCCGAGTTTTTGCATCATTCAGTTTAAAATGGTTAGCTCGAAACCAATCTTTAGCCTGACTCAAATTGTTCGCATCCAACAGGAGCCGCCGGTCGACAGAATGGTAGTATCATCGGCAAATAGAAGGCATCGATCTACAATGGCATGAAGAAGATCATTTATATAGACGAGAAATAGTATCGGACCTAGGACCGAACCCTGAGGTACTCCATTCTCCACAGAAAGGACAGAGGAGTCTTTGTCGTCACAGACAACACACTGCCTCCTATTTGTCAGATAAGATTTAAACAAACACAACTCATTTGCTCTTATTCCGTAAAATTCCAACTTTTGAATTAGAATCTCACTGGAGACACAGTCGAAAGCTTTGGTTAGATCACACATCACAGCTGTTGGTGTGCGCCTCTTGTCTAAACCATCTACAATCAGTTCAATAAAATCAGCAATGGCACTCAATGTTGACCTATTTTTCCTAAACCCGTATTGAACTCTAGACAGCAATTGCCTCGATTCCAGATAAGAAGTAAGTTTATTTTTCAATATAATTTCAAATATTTTAGATAAAACCGGTATTATAGCAATAGGCCTATAGTTGTCGGGTTCATCTCTGTCGCCTTTTGAACAATGGAATAACTTTTGAAATTTTAAAATCATCGGGCCAACAGCCTTCTAAAATGCATTTGTTGAACAGAACAGCAAGAGGCGCACTAATATGTGGCAAAATAGATTTAACAATTTTGCTATTCATTCTGTAATAATCCATACTCGGTGAATCCTTCAAAAGTTTACAGGCATCAATCACCTCCTCTTCAAGAATTACTGACATAAAAATGAAGAAACTGGTTTTGGGACTTTATTCAAATAGAAGGCTGAATTGTTATTAGCAGGCGCAATGGAATTAATTATGGTTTCAGATATATTAGCAAAAAATCTGTAAAATTCATCAGAAGAAATGGAAGATTGGACCGGCTTACATTTGCTAATACGTTCGGAATTAATGACTTTCCAACAAGCTTTCGGTTTATTGCGCGAATTCAAAATCACATTAGAGAACGACGCCTTTTTCCCTTCTCTCACTTCACGATTATAAGAATTACGAGCCAATTTATAAGTTACCCAATCATGTTCTATTTTAGTTTTTATAGCTATCTTTTTTAATTCAAAAACATGTCGTTTCATAGCGCGTAACCGACTATTGTACCATTTAACACCGAACCCATTGTTTCTTTTGACTTTACGGAAAGGAAAACATAACTGAACATTAGATCTTATACAGCCCAAAATGGAGGAAGCGACACAATTGCTGTCCAGCCGGTCAAAATTCAAATCCTCCCAATCTACAGTAGCCAATTTATCATGTAATGTGTTTAAACTGCTCTGTGTAACTACCCTCAGATGTTCGGTAGCATGTTGGTCAGCACTTAGAGAGAACCCTGTATGGTAATGTATTGAGAAAAATGGTCAGATAGATCCGGATCGAAATTTGAGACTTTCAACCTGCTATCATCTATGTTAGTTATAACATTATCCAGACAAGAAGCAGTAGTAGTGGTAACTCTAGTGGGGACGTTAATTTTGTGAGACAACCCATAAGAGTTTAAAATATTCAAAAGCTGTCTAGTCTGATCAGTGTCTCTATTAAATTCTATATTAAAGTCACCCACTATTACAATGTGCTTATATTTACTATTAAGATGATACAACAGATTCAACAAGCAATGCTTAAAAACTGAAAAATCTCCATTACTAGAAGATCTATACAAAGCAATCAAAACAGTATGAGAGTATGCGACCTCACATCCACAGAACTCTGCATGAACAGGAACTGAAAAAGATTTCAAATCAATTGATTTATAGGTTGTATGAGTTTTGGAAAATATAGCAACCCCTCCGTGAGACTTATCGCGACAAAAGTATGATACTAAGGAATAATCATCAAATTTAACTGCATTTAGGCAAGCCTCTGTTAACCAATGTTCGGAAATACAGAGAAAATTTACTTGAGTTTCGGATAGCAGAAGTCGTAAATGATCAATTTTGTTAGTAATACTTTGAATGTTCAAATGTAAGATGGAGCAATCTGAGGGTGAAATCGCAAAACACTCATTTACATCCA
>JALDAQ010000449.1:0-12134 GCA_025584915.1 Monochamus saltuarius
AGGGTACGTTCCTCATTATGCTAAATGAATCTTGATCTTGGATGACTGGAAAGGAAACGTGAAATATATCCGCTAGTCGCTTGAAATAGCTTATGTAATTGTGTTTACCTAAAAAATACATTTTTCAACACACAGACTGATAACCTTTATGTCGTCAAAAATACAAAAATAAGTGACTTTATTCTGAGCAGGTCGGGAAAAAAATGGCCAACACTTTTAAGTACCTCAATAAATTACCTCAAAATCTAAGGTAGCTACTATGTTGTGTTTGTTATTAGGTACTTAACCTTTAGAAGCATATATTACTTTAATAATATCTAAATTAAAACTAATTGTGTCGCAATAGTGTATTTTTAATTATAGAATACTGCTTTGTTTCTACACTTCTTTTTTTTTCCTAACGCATTTAGGTCTATTTCTACAACAGGCACAAAGCAAGATGCATGGCTGTCCAAGATATTTGTTAGAAAAATTGAACCCACAAAGGAATCCCACAGTCGTATGTTGAGCGACAAAGAAATCATCTATTCCTTACAGACCCATAATTACCGACCTGACTCAAAAAAGGCTTACCTGAACAATGTGTAAGTATTCAGAACTACATTCTTTTTGAGATATTTTTGTAAATGTTACCATAACAACTATGTAGAAAAGCAGGTTAATGTGCCAAAAAGTAAGTAAACAACAAACAGTTGAATGTCATGAAGAGTCTCATGTTACTTGATTTGTGCAACAAACAGTTGAATGTCGGGAAATATCTCATGGCTACTTGTTTTGTAGGAAAAATACGGTAGATTTCATTAAAACACAGGATTCCTTGAAAAAGGACGTAGAATTAGTCGGTTCCTGGACCGTAAACGTAGGTGATCAAGATCAAGCCCTCCATTTGTGGAAATTTACTGGTGGATATGAAAAAATTGACGATTACAATGAAATTTTAGGGAGAAGCGAGGTTAGAAATATAATTTTTATAAAAGTTAACCTAGAAATGTAATTCTAATACAAAACAAATGAACTGTAAAAACAAACGAATGTAGGCATTAATTGAAACTATGTTCCTAGGAGGCCCAGAAGCTGAATGAAGAGCAGGGCAGAATCGTGAGATCTCGACACTTGCAGTACCTGTTGGCCTTCAGCTATTGGCCTCAGATCCTCCAGAGGGAACCCAAGAACATTTACGAAATCCGTAGCTACGCCCTGAAACCGGGTACCATGATCGAGTGGGGTAACAATTGGGCGAGAGCCATCAATTACAGGAAGAACAACGACGAGGCGTTTGCCGGGTTCTTTTCGCAGATAGGGAGATTGTACAATGTCCATCATATCTGGTGTAAGTATTTACGCATTGCGCAAGGTAATGATGACTTGGAGTTTTTTAACCTCACTTTTAGTACCTCTTCTGTGAAACATTGCCTTTTATTATAGTTGTATTTTTTTGTAGGTTATGCCAGTTTGACAGCCAGAAAGGAGACCAGGGAGAGCGCCTGGCGTTCTCCTGGATGGGACGAATGCGTGGCCTACACGGTACCTCTTATCCGGGAAATGCACTGCCGGGTAATGGTACCCACGGATTTCTCGCCCACCCAATAGCATATCTAGTGCGGTTGTAAAAACGCATCGCTTTTACTGGTCGGGATGGATTATTTTATCTTTATTTCTTTCTTTTTGTTTAACTGTGACAGTCAGGGCGATAGCAAGTGATTTATCGTTTATCTGTAATTGTCGTATGTCTGGGTAGTCTTATCCAAAAATTGGCGGTGCACGACGTGGCGCCACCCTGCAGTTATTTTATTTGCATTTTATACTTTATTGTTATCGCTTTTATTTCTTGTGATTAATTGTATTATGTTCATTTGATTTTTCGATCATGTATAGTTTATTGTAATATATATTTGAATATATAGAGGAGCTGATAGTCGTTTTTTTTATATTATCTGCAGTCGATGGGGGGAAAATCCCACTTCTGATTTTGGGAAAGGTTGGGGAACGAATAAAACGCAAGCTATGGAGCAGAAACTATAATTATAAGTTAAAAAAAAATACACTAATAATAACTTTGACACTTAAGTTCTTTCAACAACATATTATTTACAATATATTGACTAAATTTTAATAATAAATACTGCTACTTAACAATAATTAATGAAAAAGTTAACTCATAATATACAATACCGATACTCACTAAAATACAAATTTTTACAAAAATTGCCTCTAAAAGATTCTGCTATATATATAAATAACAAATTGCGTCATTTTTATTTCGACTAATATCCCAAGGAAATCACATCTCCACATACGTTACTCGGTAAAGCTAGCACATAACCTCGAAAATATCATTTCTGCAATAATCGAGTCAATTTTTACTACAAATTTTAGGTTATGCGGGGACAAACACGCACGACCTCTATGCTACTCGCAGCACTCAAAAATGCTGCAATTTGTTGGTTGGAGTACCTCGAAAGCATAAATAATACGTTTTTCAACGATGAAAAAACGAAATTTAACGGTAGAATGTAGAGTAATAAATAGGAGACAGTTGGGAGACTGCGTCCAATAAAATTAAATATATACAAAAATATAATAAATACGCCGGGGAGCGTACGGAGACGTCGCGCCATTCTAAGTGTGGAAAGAGAAGAAAGTGCGGTTACTACTCGGTTAAATCCCGTATTCGTTAAATTTTGATTGATCGAAAGCGAGCCCGACGTCTCTGCGCGCCCCCGGCCAAATCAAGAGGGGTTAAAAATTTTTTTCACAATACACATTTTAGCAGTATGAATCTGAATTAAGCGTACATAATACCAAATTCCTTTTGGTAGAATTAGTCTTTGTTTTAAATTTAGTGGGTCTCTAATACCATCTAACTTAACTATAACGTGGTAATTTTATATTTATTAAAAACAGCGGAAAACGTGCCTGCGTAACATAGAAACGGGGACGAATGCCCTCGTCATGCAGCCATCGCCCGAACTGTATTGTTTAGCACAGAAAATCAAGTTATCCATGATTGCGAACAAAGGAGCAACTTGAATTCATTTGTTTTTTGATTTTTCCCAATCATGTTCTCTGTGAACGCTTTGCAAATTGTTAAAAAGATGTAACGATCTTTTCTCCTTGATTTTTATATAAAATGGAGAAAAATCCCACTTCTGATTTGGGGATGTAAAAAAAATAAATATTTGGCTAATTGGAACCGTTTCTTCTAAAAGCGCAGTTAGCTGTCGCGTCTCGATATTTCGCAGACACATTCAAGCTTCATACTTTTTTTTAGGTATACTAGTTTATTTCAAATAAAAACAAAAAAAAAATATGATTATGTTATATTGGAAGATTTATATATAAAAAAAAAGAAAAGTTTGTTAAAAATGGTAAAATTAATTATATATTACAAATAAAGTAATACGCTCTAAAGAAATATTTACATTTTTAAATATTATTATATATAGATATTATTGATGTGTAAAGACCAAATTTCACGTCCTAGTAAAAAAAATATTGACAAACGGCTTGCCAATAATTAAACCCTATAAAAAAAATTACAATTACACATAAAATTTCACTCATCACAAATATAAAATAAATAATCACAAACGGCATAACGACTCAAAGTACAATTCGGCAATCTTTACGTCTAAATGATTCAACGTAATGGAGTTAGATGACTATGAACTAAAAGATTTTGAAGTACTCAAAACGTGCTCCTGTTGTTACCAAAAGCCATTAAGATAAAGTAGTTTAAATATACCATCAGTAAAACATAGTAGTTCAAATGTACTATCTGTAAAACAAAGTAGTTCAAATGTACCATCGCTGGCAACTAAATAGTTTGACTGTACCTATATTGAAATAAATTAGTTCAAAATATCTGGTAGTACTGACGTTGCGGCGAGGGAACGCCGTGTGAAATTTGGCGATTACCGATCAATAATATTGCACTTACTAAACGGAGCTAGGCGGGAAACTCGTCGAGCTGTTGGAATGCGCCAGGCTGAGCATGGAGCCCGACAGGCTGCCGTCGTCGTCGTAACTCTCTCTAGACATGTCGTTTATCGCCAGCGACATCTCCGCGATAGCCAATGCACTGCAACATTATATCCGAGGACGTCGTACAGTTAAAAATTTAGAACAGAACGCACCATATTTCATTAAATATCACTAGTAGCAGTCCCCATAAGTGATATATGTTTGAAAATCTATACATTTTTACAATTTGCTAATTTAACATTAAGATTTTATTTTTAGACTTAGGGAGATGTAATATAACCTCAAAATACTATTAAAATGTTTTAACATTAACGATCTTTTTAAGTAAAAGGTGACGAAAGCAAATAACACTACTATTAAAATTCTTTACGAGCACAGCTCGTAGATGTTCTCACCTAAATCCCAGCCGGACCGACTCTTCGTCAAACTCCTCCAGTTCCCTATCCTGCCTCTCGTGTAGGATCCTGATCCTCTCGCCCCTTTCCTCGATAAACCGCTGATTCTCAGCTTGCATCTGCAAAGAAACGGTAATAATCGGGAAAATCACGCGTAGCCAAACCTCACCTTTTGCTCTAGTAGTGCCCTCCTGACGGACACCCGTTCCTGTAACTCGTTCTTCTCGCGATCCCTCTGCGCCTGTGCCTGCATCTTGTTCTTGCTTTGGTACGCAATCAAGATCTCCAGTTCGTAGCGGAGACGTTCCTTCATCCGTTGGCACTCCAGCTGAAAAGACGAAAACGTTACGTCGAGGTAAATAAATGGAGTAAACTCACCTCTTGGCTCTCGTCCAGCTTGATGCTCTGCTTCTGCAGCATTTCCGCGATGCTCTGCTCATATTGGTCGCCTAGCAGCGCCAGCTTCCTCCTCTGCTCCTCTTTGAGCTTCTTTATGACCGCCTTCTGGTTCTCCTTGGGTGTGCTGAGCAGAATCTGCGCCTTCAGCGCCTTGTACTGCTTTGTTTGCACCTTGCAAGTCTCTCTGAACTGCTTGCGGACCATCATCTCCTTTTGCTGCAAGAAAAAGACGATTCGTAACTAAAACGAGCAGAATTTACGCGATGTCTACCCACCTTGAGTGATTTGGGTTGTTGTTTGAGTTCCAGGGCGTGTTTCTTCCGCATCTCCCGTTCTGTACGGTGCATGTATTCCTCTTGGTTGGCCAACTCGGTGTCGTGTTGGTTTTTAACCTAAATAGAGTAGAATGTGAACATGTTTATGCATGCTTGTCATTACAGAATATAGATGGAGTTTTTCATTTAACCTCAAAACTTAACATTTGAAAATATATTTGAAGATGTCAAAAAGACACCTGAAAAATTAAAAACAAATAAACTAAATCATCATGTTGGCAACATTTAAAAGAATGTCAAACCTTCAAAATGTCAAAAGAAAGAAATATAAAACAAGAATAAACTAATTTCATATTGGCAACATTTCAAAAATGTTAAATTTTCAAAGTTCCCTAAACAAACTGTCAAAAAGACGCCTTAAAAATCAAAAATAGGAATAAATGAATTCATTATGTTGGCAAGATATAAAGAAATGTCAACTTCAATCATCAAAATTCCCTAAGCAAACTGTCAAAACAGCATTAAGAAATCAAAAACAGGTTATTTCATTATATTGGCAACATTTGAAATAATGCCAACTTAAATCATAATAATTCCATAAACAAACTGTCACAAATGCAAGAAACAAAAGCAGGATTACACTAATTCTTTATATTGGCAACATTTCAAAAGGTGCCAACTTAAACCACCAAAACTCCCTATTGATAGGCACCGCGCCGTGCCTACTCTGTTTCGTATTACAAAAACAATCACTGACACTGACATTCCAATTTAATAATTTTACCAAGACAAATTCCCATTGAACAAACCAAAAATGCAAAACACCATAGAAAAGGGCATGAAAATCCACCCCGTGGCCACACTGGTCGCGGTACTCGGCTGCATGCTCGTATTTTACGTGTGCAACTTTATCCTGATGAGACTCTCCAAGAACCGCAAGGCAACGGTGATCAAAGAGGCCAAACGAGTAGAAGACGTAAAAGTAATGGGCCGTGGCGTGATCGAGAGCGAAATCGTGGAACCGGAGAGAGTGGAAGACCTGAAGGTTACCGAGAAGGACATCGAGAGGATGAGGATGGAAAAAGCTAGAGCTAAGACGACCATTGACGCCAAACCTTTGCCTGTATTAATCAAAACTTAATTTTGTTACAAACCTAAATAAATACAAATACAGCCACATTTTATCGTTTCAATGCATTAGATTTTTATCAAATTATATTGAAATAGGGTTTCAAATACGTTTTAAGGTTCATAAAAGGTCGGAAACTGGCAAGACATTGGACAGTTTCATAGGAAATGAGGACAAACGATACTAGAAAGTACAGGAACAAAAAAAAATGAAAACGATCCTTACCTGTTCCTCTCTAAGCGCGTGCACGGCCTTCTGTTGCCTGTACTCGAGCTCCTGCGTCTTCTCGTGGTGGCGCAGCAGCATGGCGTGCGCCTGCTCGAGCTGGTGCTGGCGTTTGTTCAGCTCCTGCCGCAGCAGGTCCTGCTCCAGCTGGTGGAAGGAGATCAATTTTTTTCTGCGGAACTTGCGTATCTCCAGGTCGAGGTACTCCTTCTGGCAGCGCAGGAGCCGCTGCTCCTCCTGCGCGTCCACCAGCTTCAGGTTGTCCTTGTGGGTCCTGAAAATATCCACGATCAATTCGTAGACAACGTTTCTATGTATGATGTTTGAATGATACCACCTAGTTAATTTTATAGACCGTCCAATGTTTAAAAGTTTTACGTTAAATGGAGAAAGCATATTATAACCTCCTGAAATGTCACGTATAAAAACAAACTTTATTGTCACTATTCGATTACACAACGAATATACTTTAAACAAATTTGCAACTATCAAATCTTTACTTTAACGATTTTGTCAAGGCAAAACTGATCCGCTTATATATATTTTTAGGGTTCTCAAAGTTACTGCGGTTTTGAGAAGGTGTCGAGAACCAAATCAAATATGGTCTGGAATGTTTTAGAAAACGTAAAACTAAAGGTATTACAAAAATTATAAATAAGTTTTTTAACGTTGGATCGTGAATAAAATTAATTGATTTTGTAATAATTGGCCAAAAAAGCAACGTTCTCTGCACTTACTGTAACGTGGCATCTCTCTGTCTTTTAGGCGTGGAATCGTCCTGCGACAGCTCCCGTTTCCACCTCTCCTTGTTCGCCTTGTACTCCTTTTTCCTGTGCGCGTCGAACGCCTTCCTGTCGCTGTCCTGCCGGCTCGTGATGTCCTTGATCAGCTTCTTCTCGGCCGCCTGGTGCTGCTTCTGCTTCCTCTCCAGCTCCTGTTGGTGCTTCAGCTGAAAAATCGTCACAAACATAAAAAACGAATAGAGAGACGAGCTCCATCCGACGCACCTGCAGCCTCTCCAGCTCCTTGCTGAAGTTCTGCAGCAGCACCTCGTACTCCTTGTCCAGCTGGTTCTTGTGGCTCTCCATCTCCATCTTGCACTTGTCCTCGAGCTTGAGCAGCGCGCTCTGGTGCTCGCGGCGCATGCGTTTGTAGCCCGACATCTGTTCGTGCATCTCCTCCTTGCCAAACAAAGACATATAATTAAAACTGCCGCGACAGTTAACCACGTAGGGCTGGGGGACAAAGAAGAGGTCTCAGTTATGGCAGGCGTGCGTCCGGGTATGGACGGGGTCTCAAGCCGAAGCGACGGGTTAGTAGAGGCCGTACGTTACCAGAAAGGCGGGGAGAATCGTTTTGGGTGACGAAAATTGGTAGTGTTGGGTTTTTTGGTGAGAATTACAAATTTGAAGCTTATTCTGACGTTCTTCCTAGAGGGTGCTAGTTTTACTTAATTATTTAGGTGAATCAAAACATTTTTTTTCGGCCACAGAATAAACCCCTGGATTTTTTACCTCTACTTAAGAAAGACCCTGCAATCAAAACTACCACTATACTTGGACACCTGTTATACCGACCGCACTGAATCTAGATACCTGTATTACCAACCCAACCAAATCTAGATACCTGCGATACCAACTACAGCAAATGTACCTCTAAACAAGACCAGGACAAGGCCTAAGAAGAAACGGTTAGCTGCGTGGTTCCAGTTAAACAAAGAAAGGTTAAGGACGAGTAAAAACATACCTGCATATGTTCCTTCTGCTGCTTGGTAACGATGCTCGTGGTACGAATCGTAGCAAAGTTATTGGTTCCGTGGTCGGAGATGGCCGCCGCAGCGGCGTGGTTGAGCGGTCTGTGCCTCCTGGCCGTACCGTCTTCTCCGCCTAAAACAAAGAAACCTTCACGTTAAATTATTAAAGTGTCTTTTACAGACGCTAACACTCACCGGCAGGCAAGCTGTTGGTGCTGCTCGACTGACTACTGGCCGAGACGCCGACCGAGTGAACGCTGTGTTCCGACGTCACCGAGTTGCTCTTCGAACTGTCCCCGCCCGTGTGTTCGTCGGGCACGTCGTCGACGTCTAAAAAAGAGAACGTTACGTCGTCGAATCGGAAAGGGCCCGGCGTCTCACCTATGGTGCTCTCCGTCTCGCAGTTCTCCACCATCAGTATCTTCTTCATCTTCCTGTAGTTTAAGTTGTCGAGGTCCCGGACAGCGGCCTTCGTACGCTGGATTAGATCTATGAGGACGTTGGGCGAGCGATTCCTCGTCACGAACTGGTGGGTGAGCAGCTTCGACGATGTCGGACGCTGGCCGGGAGATTTCTGAGCAAAGAAATAAGACGATCGCAAATTACAAACTCGTGACTGTCCAAACAACACAACATTTTCAAAACCAATAGGTGAATACATTTTTATATTATAAATTACGTATTTACTGTAAAAGTGCTTTAGACATCATTTTAATCAAGCAAGAATGTTTTCAAGTGGATAAAACGTGACTGAAACGCAAATGCAATAAAACGTTTAATCCACAATCACAAGCTGAAATTAGTAGGGTTTAATACAAGAAAATAACATTTTTCTGAGAGAGAAACGAAGAATCATGGCTGTTAAACATGTTTCCTTAGATATGAAATCATTCATATAAAACAATTGAAAAACGTATCAATTGTATGCTATCAAACATAATTTTCTAAATAGCAATGGGATCATTTAAAGTGAAACAATTGATTGTTTAAAATGTTTACCTGCGAATCTACAATCAATTATCAAACATGATTTTCTGGATAGCTATGGAATTATTTCAAGTGGAACAATTGAGAAACTTTGTTTCAATTGTTTATTTGTGAATCTACAGCTGTCAAAAGTGACTTTCCGGATAGTTATAGAATTATTTCAAGTGAACAAATTGACAAACTGCTTTCTCAATTGTTTACTATCACACATAATTCTCTAAATAGCTATGGAATGATTTAAAGTGAAACAATTAATAAATTGTTTGTTTATATTTCAAGTGGAACAATTGAGAAACTTTGTTTCAATTGTTTATTTGTGAATCTACAGCTGTCAAAAGTGCCTTTCTGGATAGTTATGAAATTATTTCAAGTGAACAAATTGAAAAACTGCTTTCTCCATTGTTTACTATCAAACATAATTCTCTAAATAGCTATGGAATCATTTAAAGTGAAACAATTAATAAATTGTTTGTTTATATTATTTCCCTGTGAATTTACAGTTGTCAAACATGGTTTTCTAGATAGCTATGGGATTATTTCAAGTGAAACAATTAAGAAACTGTTACAATTGTTTTTAAGTCAATCTATAGCTGTCAAAAGTGACTTTCTTGATAGTTATGAAATTATATCAAGTGAACGAATTGAAAAACTGCTTTCTCCATTGTTTACTATCAAACATAATTCTCTAAATAGCTATGGAATCGTTTAAAGTGAAACAATTAATAAATTGTTTGTTTATATTATTTCCCTGTGAATCTACAGTTGTCAAACATGGTTTTCTAGATAGCTATGGAATTATTTCAAGTGAAACAATTGAGAAAATTTGTTACAATTGTTTATATGTCAATCTACAGCTGTCAAAAGTGACTTTCTTGATAGTTATGGAATTATTTCAAGTGAAAGAATTTAAAACCTTCCATTTGAAATGTCTATTTGTGAATCTACAGCTGCCAAAATTAAAAATCCCCCGTATCATAACGTTACCTGTATAACCAACAAAGTCGAAAAGTGATAAAGTAATCTTTATTATCGACTTAGTGACCTCGTTTAGTGCTTTTCTTTGCCGGCCAGACACAATAAAAAAGGCTTATAGTACACGTTCTGTGGGCTTACCTGTAAACACGCCTCCACGAAGTGCTTGAACACGTCCGACCATTCGGAGGACGACAGGGTCGGCGATTCGTTTTGAGCAATGTGGTAGAGGGCCGACATGGCGTTCATGTTGAAGTAGGGCGGCTTGCGCTCCGCCAGCTCTATACACGTGATGCCTAGGGACCATACGTCTACCTTGCCGTCGTACTGGCCTTCGTCCATCGCTAAAATAACCTGAAAAGCAAAAACGTTGTCTTGTAGAAACGAAAAACGGCGACGTTTGTTTAAATGTTTTCGATTCGATGCTTACTTCGGGTGCCATCCAGTATGGCGTTCCGACAAACGAGTTCGCCGGGCATTTTATCGAGGCGCTCCCAAAATCTGCTAGTTTCACCGTGCCGTTCTCCGTCAGCAAAATGTTGCCCGCCTTTACGTCCCTGAAAAATAACATACAAGTGCAGCCAAAAAACAAATATTTCCACTAATGAGAAATATGATTTTCAAGAGAGTAATAATTTATTTCAAGGGAAACATCTGAAAAAGTGTTCGTTTCAATTGTTTACCATCACACATGGGTTTCTAGATCATTACGGAATTAATTCAAGTGAAAAAATTGAAAAATTGTTTAAGTCGATTGTTTATCTGTGAATCTGCAGTATCAAACATGGTCTTCCAATAAAAAAATGAATAATTGTGTGAATTTACAGTTGCCAAATGTGACCTTCTAAATAGTTATACAATTATTTAAAGTGAAATAATTAATAAATTGTTTGTTTATATTATTTGTCTGTGAATCTACAATTGCCAAAACATGGTTTTCTAGATAGCTATGGAATTATGCCAAGTGAAAGAATTGAAAAACTGCTTACTCAATTGTTTACTATCAAACAATTCTCTAAATAGCTATAGAATCATTTAAAGTGAAACAATTAATAAATTGCTCATATTATTTACCTGTGAATCTACAGTTGTCAAACGTGGTTTTCTAGATAGCTATGGAATAATTTCAAGTGAAAGAATTGAAAAACTGTTTACTAAATTGGTTACTCTCAAACACAATTCTCTAAATGGCTATGGAATCATTTAATGTGAAACAATTAATAAATTGCTTGTTTATATTATTTACCTGTGAATCTACCATTGTCAAACATGGCCTTCTAGATAACTATGGAATTATTAATTATCTAAATAGCTACGGGATAATTTAAATTGAAACAATTAATACATTGTTGGTTTACATTATTTATCTGTGAATCTATAATTGCCACAATTCATAAACTTTGTTCTGATTGTTTACCATCAGAGTTATGGAATTATTTCAAGTAAATCGAATGAAAAAATGGTAATTTATTAGTTAGACCATTTACCTGTGAATTCGGCCATATTCGTGTAGGTAGCTGAGTCCGTGTAGCACCCCGTCGCAGATGGCCGCTATTTCGTCCTCCTTCAAAGGTCGCTTGTGGACCTCTATGATGTCCGAGGCGGAACCCAAGCAATACTCCATGACCAACCATGCCGTGTTGTCTCTAAGGTAGCACCCTTTATATTCGATGGTGTTGGGGTGGCTCAGCCTTTTCAGAAACCTAAAAGTGCGTTAAACGTTTTAAAATTTGCAAATGGCAAATACACTTCAATGGAATACAAAAATTACATTTTTACTGAACAAGGCAACAAACAAAATGATATCCCGATCGTTGAGATACCTCAAAGAATAACGGAGATACAGACCTGGGTAGTTGTAATTAACGGACCCAGTACACAAACCTCTGTTATTTTAAGGTTCATCTTTTTTTTTGTGACTCACCTGATCTCCTTCAGGATGTCCTGCCACTTCTCCAGGCTTTGCTTGCCCAGATAGGACATCTTCTTGATAGCCACAATCTCCCGGGTGAGGA
>JALDAQ010000450.1:0-12106 GCA_025584915.1 Monochamus saltuarius
CAAATCTTTTGTTACCAACTTAAGTTAAATATGTATGTATTTATGGTTCTTTATCATGTATGCTTTTTATTTATATATAGTTTATAATTTCTCTGTTGTCTTACAGTTTTACTTTGTATTGTATCGTTAAAGGGAGTGGTTAGGTGGCAGAGCAACAATTATGTTGAACCTCGCCACTTCTTTAATAACATTTCTTCACTATGTATAGTTTGAATTTTAATAAAGACACATTATTATTATTATTATTATTTAAGCTTATTTTCAGGGGGGCTATCAAAGACGCCCCATTTATCGTATGAAGTTGATCACCAAGTTTTTATTTTATTTACTATCTATTTTTGAAAATAATTCTATTTTAAGTATAGGTTCACACTTTACCAACATAAGCCCTTCATTAGCCATTTTTTAAATTAAATTCGGTAAAAAAAAGAAACATACTATTGAGAAAATTAAATTTAAAATGATCAAAGTGACCCCATATTACGGTAGCTGTGTATCACAATTAGTTTTTGCTGAAGAAGAAAAAATGTTACGATCTCAGATGTGCACCGAAAACAAACAGCCCCAGGATGCTGCAAACAGAAACGTGTTTTCGATTCTTCAGCCACACTCACAGCTGAATATTCAGCAGCCTTATTCTAACCAGCAGAGCACCTACTGCCATCATTATCAAAGTAACTTCAATACGATGCAACCTGCTTAACCTTCTTTTAGACCTTCCTCTTCTGCATCATTTTCAGAACAATCCGAAACGTTCTAATCTAATGGTGGAAGTTCTGATAACCTCTAAGTTATTATTAGAGTATTTTCAATAGAAAAAATATTTTTATTTTCGTTATTTTGTAATCATAAGTATTTATAATAAACATCGCTGGTCTGCATGACTGTGTATACTGAACATAATTCAAATGAAAAATTTGTCTATGGTGTGTACGTAACTGAAACAATATCATAGAAATGCAGCCCAATTAGTTTATAGTTGCACTTGTTCCAGCCACTAGCCTAGGCCGGACCAGCCACAATGAAATGCGGCCTTAAAAGTAGGCCCCGATCTCGAAGTAAAACTCCTCCTATACCTCATAAGAGAAGACAGAATTCACGTACCTCATAAGAGAAGACAGAATTCACGTACCTGCAATTTTGGCCGTACTTGTATAATGCAGCATGTCTAATTTCAATAGTGAAAGTTGTAATACTATGAGTTACTACTATCACCCAAATTTCGAGGTTGCCAAGGTAACGGTTAGAAATTACGACTAAAACTCAATATTTAACTTCTTACTTGGAAGCCCTGTATATTCGAAAGGAAGCCAGATAGGACAAACATGTATATGAAGTACTTGGATTATTTTGACTCCCTCTGTATATCCGTATGTCCTATCAATTTTAGCCACTAATCTCTATACACCCTGTATAAAATGTTGCAATGCACCAAATTGGTTTGAAACGTCAAAGTGCTTACAAAAATGTATTTTGAAACACTCACTTCATAACAATTCTAATTTAATACTAATAGATTGAGATCTTGAACTTATCAGAAACATAAATAAATAGAATTCAGACATGAGGACATTATACATTAATTTTGATAAATTTGTTCTTTCTAAACGATGTTTTTCATAATCAAAACTGAAGATAACCTAGATGTTGTTTTTCTGTTAGATACAATCTACAAACTACGTATAAAAGCTACACCCTCAATGTGAAACAACAAACTACTTCCAAAAACACCTACGAAGATGAAGATCACAGTGTGTTTCCTGACCATCGTCTACAGCGCAGTAGCTTTACATGCAAATATCCCATTTGAGTTTCCAGATGAGGTAAGAAAGTCTAATCTTTAATTATTAACATTATTTTGATTATTTTTTTGCTCTATGCTCTATTTTGCTAATTTAAAGCACTCCTCAGCGTTTTTAAATCTAAATTTTAAAAACGCGCGTGTTTTAAAGTTACCATGGCAAAATCAACTACCCCAGAAACGTGGAGTCTAATGTCACCTTTTTAATTATTGATCTGACAGGAGTACCTTGTAGCGTCAAATGAAATATTACTAACAAATGTTTCAAAAGCTTTATTCAAATATTCAACAATCTTAATTTTTTAAATGAATGTGAAAAGTACAGTTGGTATTGTTTGAAATATTAATACTTCGGTTTTTTAAATCGGAGGAAATGCTGTTCAAATTAATACTGCTAATATTCTCAGTCAATGAGGTTGCACTTCCATTAATGGCACTCCCCAATGTTTGAAACATTCTTCTTATTGCTAATACTCTCTTCAACGTTACCAGTCACCACAGCTGCCGATTTCCATCCTACTTGTCGTTGGATTTGATCTATTGTCATGCCACTATTCGCCATCCAGTGTATTTCTCAGGATCGTCCAATTTAAGATAACGTGCAATTTGCAAGGGACATGTGTTACAATCCTTGATTATAGACCATCCATCGTCAATAGTTAAGGAGAGTTCAGTAGAGACGGATGAATAGGTTAGGTTAGAGAAAAGAACGTTATGAATATGTATTTATTTGATATAATAAAAAGTGTATATTAAAGAGTTGTTAGTAAAGAGTTCTTAAACACATGATCCAAATGTATTAATACCAATCACTTGGTTCTTCTTGACTTCTCTTTATCATACAGTAACAAAACTCGGTCTTTGAAAGCCTTTGGCTCCACCAACAATGGTCAGATAGCAATAAGCAATACGCCTCCTTCTGCCTCGATATCATGAAAGCGTAAGTCGCACAATTTACATCTACAAGAACCAACGATACTGGAAATGGCTACCATCTTCAAGAATAAATACATAATATTAGGTGCATCTCTCAAACCGTCTTCCTTGAATACATTATGCCTTCTTGGCTACATCATTCTTGTTAATTGCCTTCTTAAATGCATGAACTTTTGATTGATTGATTTTAAATGAACCCCTTTGTTTCTCCTCAACATACTTTACAATTTTGAAAGGATAGCGCTCATAATCGACGCCTTGCACTGCTCCGGCATTTTCTGAAGGTAAGCAAGCACAACTTGTTCATCTGTATCTGTTACCTTTTGCTCTTCCATCCATTTGATGAACTTGACGTATTCTTTTTATTTTTCTGATTTTTGAGGTATTAATCGCGATTCTGCTTTACTATTAAAATAATCAATGTTTAAACTCATTTTTAAACAAAATACAATCAGTAAGTTTATGTGACAGATTACAAATTAATTTTTGTTTTTCTCATTTTCATGACAACAAAATGTATACTGAATGCATCACGAATTCAACCATTTTACATTATTTTTGTAGTATTAGTACAAGTATTTAAAATTTCAGTGTACCAAAAAAAAAACACTTATACTTTAATATACTATTTACTACAGATAACAGTGTAGTATTACTGTATTGTAAATGTATTTAAGCTAATTGAAATTAATTATTAGTCTGCTAGAGTGGTTAGTTTTGCACAATATTATTACACTAATAAAAAATCATGTTTTAGATCGACTTATCAAAACTAACCCCAAGCAACCTTTACATAGAGCCAATCAACCCAGTAAAAAACGTAAACCTCCCAGGCTCAAGAATCATCGGTGGTGCTGAACTAGCTCCAAATGCCGTCCCTTACCAGGTTATCATCATTACCGACAGCAACAAAGTCTGCGGTGGTTCCCTCATCTCCAGTAGTGTAGTTCTGAGTGTTGCACACCCTCTTCTCAGGTAATACCAACGAATGGGAAAATTGCATGATTCCAAATATGTGCAGAAAACAAAATGTATTATTTTAATCGAAATGGTGTTTGTCCTAGACAATTATTTCGTGGAAAAATAAGCCTAAAATGACATTTCAAATTTTATTTCCCAGAAAACGGTAGCCGCCATGGCAAAGACCTGTGACGTCCGACGACGTCACTACTTTAAATTACCTGTTTTATTCTGAAAACATAATAAACAAAAGTGATAAATACGGATCTTTTAAAAATATTTAAGGAGAAATTAAATCAGTAGTAAATAGCAATAAAAAATTAATAAAATAATTTAAAAAAATAATAATAAATGTTAAATACCTCAAGTACAACCCTCTACCTGGACGTAACCGTAAGAATTATCTCCGTAATTTTCACGAGCGATCTATATTGTAAACGAAGAAATAAGTTACATTTAACAATACCGTAAGTTCACCACATCACCACTAATAATTATGGTAATGTTAAAAGCGGAACATAATAGACACCTGCTTGCTTTGACTCTCCGTATTTGCTGCACTGATAAAGTTGGGTTTAACATCAATGACATTTATTAGTACAAAATTAAATTAATTCACTTGTGGCAAGTTTATAATAATCGTCTGATTATACTAATACAAAACCAGCTTCCGTCGTCATGGAATTTGCACAGCATTACTTATAGTATTTACATTATGATCCAAAAATGCCATAAAAACGCAAAAACACAAGAAGCAAACGCCTGTTTACATCACCAACACCGTAACCTGCACCTGTATCTGGAAACATAAACCGCGCTGAGCGACGTGTGACGTCACACCAATGATATGGCGTTTTCAGCCATGTGGTTTTGTTTACAATGGCAATTTATTAATGTTAATATTTTAATTATTATGTGATTATCGAACACATGTTCTGACCTTTCAATATGTTTGAAAGATTACCCTGTAATACATTTCAAACCAATACAAAATTCATGCAACTTCCCCATTGTACTTCATCCAGCACTAACGCTCCCTTTGCAGCGCTTCCTACGTGGAACTGAGACTTGGAGCTCACTATTACGCACAGAACGAAGCCAACCAGGTCCGCATCACCAGCACCAACATCAAGGTCCACGATCAATTCAATGCGACCACCTTTCTAAATGATATTGCTATAGTCAAGTTGCCTTCTGCGGTAACTCTTAGTGACTATATTAAAGTGGTCCCTCTAGCTCCAGCAGATGCTGGCACTTACGAGGGCTCCTGGGGCCTTTTGGCGGGATGGGGAAGAACCACGGATGCCTCCAAACATGTCCCTGTCTCCGCCTTGCGTGGCATTTACCTCTACATCATGAGCAACCTCGAATGTAGAAATGTCTACGGCAGCACTATCTCCGATTCCCACCTGTGTACGTCTGGAGTGGGTATGTTTACAAAAGAACCACATACAGAGAAGGCCGTACAATAAATCTGAGTTTTTTAAGGTGTCGTCGGTGGCTGTGGTGGGGATAGTGGTGGTGCCATCGTCGTCAAAGGAGTGCAGGTCGGCATTGCGTCTTTCACTTCGAGTGGGTGTGAAGATGGGAACCCTACGGGCTTTACCAGGATCAGTTCGCTCAGGGCCTGGATAGCTGAATATGGTGGTGTATAAATTCTTATCATAGTTTTAGAATCTAATAAACCGCAATTTTAACGCCTGTAGAAGACTGCAAATGTAATATAATAAATAATTTAAGCAGAACTAACTGTTTTTTTATTAATACCCTATTTTACTTATTTAAAGCAGGCCTCAGTGTTTTTATATCCAAATATTACTAAATGTTTCAAAAGCTTTATTTACTATTTAACAATCACAATTTTTTAAATGAATGTGAAAAGTACAGTTGGAATTGTTTGAAATATTAATACGGTTTTTTAAATCGGAGGAAATGCTGTTCAACGTAATACTGTTAATATTCTCGGAAGTCAATGAGGTTGCACTTCCATTAATGGTACTCCCAATAATGTTTGAAACATTCTTCTTATTGCCAATACTATCTTCAACGTAATCAGTCGCCACAGCTGCCGATTTTCATCCCACTTGTCGTTGGATTTGATCTATTTTCATACCACTATTCGCCATAATATAGAGTAGAGGACGTACGTCGAAACGCATGTCCAGGATATTTCTCAGAATCGTTCAATTTAAGACAGCGTATAATTTGCAAGGGGCATGATCTAAATGTATTCGTAATGTAATCGTAACAACTTCGACGTATGGGCTAAGATAGCCGTAGCAATAGCCAATCATTCTGGACAAGTATCCATGCAGAACTATAGGGGGGTTGACAATTCAGAAGCTACCAGTTAAATAATCAGAAAAGCCATAAAACTTGTTGATCTTTATGGAGGAGCGGTCACTCATCAAACAGATGCTGTAGAAAAGGGAATATTAGCGCAATACAACAATGAGGATATAAAGAATGAGCTGAGAGTTGGACGGAATATAGTTGAACTTGAGATTCCATCTGCCTCGTCCAACCTTGCTCTATTTGTAAGTTCAAACAATTCCTGCTTCTTGTTCACTCGAATTATTTTGACTGATTTTAAATTTTTATATAGAAAAAATAAATAAATAAATGTATTATTAGCAAAATTATGTTTTCAAAAATTTACATAATATATTTTTAGCATAGTCATGGACAAATAGAATGCCCCATATACAGAAAAGCAACTGGAAGAAATCATAAACTCCGAACTTATTTTTGATGAAAAAATTAAACAGAATAAAGAAAACACTTTACCAAGAAATTCTTCAGAAAATAATGTCGTTCAGTTCCTACGCTGAAAGGCAATATCGTGTTAGGCCTCTAACAGACAAGGAACTGGAAGAATTGGCGAATAAATCTGAAGGCGGTTTTGAACTCAGATGAAAATTCAAACCACCTTATGCGTCAAATTTTGCTTTAGGTGCTGTCTTGTCACAAAACGGAAAGCCCGTTTCTTACGCTTTACGTACACTTAACCCCGCCGAAATACGTTACTCCACTATCGAAAAAGAACTCCTAGCAATCGTTTGGGCAACAAAAAATTTCAGACCATATTTATATGGCCGTAAATTCAAAATTTATTCAGATCACAGACCATTACAATGGCTTTTTAGCTTAAAAGAACAAGCTTCTAAACATATGCGTTGGAGAATTAAATTAGAAGAATACGATTATACCGTACACTACAAGAAGGGTACCGAAAATAAGGTAGCCGATGTCTCTTCAATAATTAGAATTGTTGAATTAAATGCCAATGAACTAGCTACTTTAGAAAGCGATGACTTAGATTCATTATTAAATAACCCGCCTACAGAACCAATAGCAGCCTTAGGTGATAATGTCGAAAATACCGAAATTAATTTAGCTTTACCCGAAAACTTTACAATACCTGATCAAGAGGCCGACTTATTAAAACAACTAGAAGAAATGTCAGTCCGTAATCAGCATACTGCTGTTGAAAATCCTGTTTGTGCCCCGCCAATTTCGGAACGCAGTCTCAATAGTTATCAACGTCAGATATTTTTACTTGATACTCCGAACATAATCGAGCGCGTCGCTATTCGTACAATAAGACCTGTTCCTGGAAAAACGCGTAATAGTATAACTTTTCATACTTCTATTTCCGACGAAAAAATAACGAAAGTATTAAAAAACTATCTCTGTAATACTCAGTTAACTTGTTTATACCATTCTGAACAAATAAAAATAAAAACTCTCCGATTTCTATCAAAAAATTTCTCTCCAGAAACTAAAGTAGTAACTTCTAATACCCTTCTTAAATACTTAATTTCAGAAAACGACAGACAAGAACAAATTAAATTTTTCCATGAAACCAAAACCACACATAGATGTATAAACGAAACTATTAAACGAACCTCAGAAATTACATTGGCCTAACCTCTCTGCAGGTGTACACAACTACATCACTAAGTGTGAAATTTGTAATCTTACGAAATACGATCGCAACCGACAAAAGGTCCAAATTCAAACTACTCCAACCCCATCACTCCCTCTTGAAACTCTTCATATCGACCTATTTCTTATCGAAAAAGAAATATTTCTAACACTATTTGACCCCTTTTCAAAATTTGACCAAGCCATAAAAATAGCTTCTTGTAACGCTCTGGACACCATCCAAGAATTGATTACATTTACATAATTCTTCGGAACTCCTAGAAGAATAGTTCACGACCCCGGAAAGGAATTCGTGAATGAACTTTTCAAACAATTTTGTAAACTTTATAATATTCAAATTCATGTGACATTTACACAAAATTCCCAGAGCAATAGTCCCGCCGTAGAGCGATTCCACTACATTATTAGAAGCGGTCCGAGTTTCAAGGACAGAAAACCCTCACAAACCTTTGGAATATTTAATAAAATTAGCTGTTACTAGCTATAATAACTCCATTCATTCGGCAACCCAACAAACACCCTTCACGATACTTTTACCCTCAATTCGCAAAGACCATATCCGTTTATTAGACGATGTAGAAACGACTCAAGACTATCGAAAACTCTAGGAAACTGTCCAAAAAAATTAACAAACAAATTCAAATTAAATTGAAAAAAGAAAAACGTAATTCAAAATTAAACCAAGACAAGTCGGAATCAGAACCCGTAGAACCAGACGACCTGGTATATTTAAAGACAAAAACTCCTTGTCTAAAAATACGCAAAACCCTTTTGAAAAAGTAAAAGTAATACAGGACCTAGACGTAACAGCCTTAACAAAAAAAGGCAAATACCATAAATCCAAAATAAAAAAGAAACGAAGACTTAAAAAACCTTCCTTGTTACAGGAAAATGGTCCTTTTACTAACGCTGACAATGACGATGTTAACGAAGGACCTAGCTCTAAGACTAGATCTAAAGCCAGTCAATAACCCAATACTACCTATCAACCTTGGACCCTTGAAGACAGTTGCTTCTTATCATTCCTTTGTCCATATTATAAATTTAACCGAAATCGAACAACATATTCACATTTTAGTAAATTCATCTGGGAATATACCAGAGACCAAACAGTTTTGGCATAATCAGTTGTTATATCTATCTAATCGAGTATATCTAAAATTCGAGATACTAACTTCTTCAGAAACTCGAATGAAGCGAGGTCTGTTGAATCCCATTGGTAATATATATTCAGAACTTTTCGAACTTATGAGTAACGACGAAAAAGAAGTGCTAGAATAAAAGATCGATATTATTTATAAAAATCAACAAACTATAAACAAATAGATTACTACTAAATTATCTATCCTAAACTCGTTTACAACAGAACTAACTAAAGACATGATCAAAACTAATAATTATTGGAAATTAGCTACAGATTTTATTGACACACAAACTTTGATAAATGATTGTACCATAACCCTCGAAATTTTAGACCAAATTGAAAATGGATTATTATTTGGGCATCTGAATATTGTCCATTCTGATGTGATTTCGCCTATAGTAATTGCAGAAATTTTCAAAATTCTACATACTTTATACGATGTTTCAGTGCTACCAACTTTAGATCAAAGTTCAGTTTATTCTCTTTTTCATATAAAAAATCATATTTCAAAATCAGCTATTTATATGGAAATCCTTATCCCAATTTATAATGCAGAAGGGTATAGCCTCTTCCAAATTTTTGAGTCATCATCAAATCTATCCATTATTCCCAAGCAACCCTATCTAGCACTAGGTGAAGAAGCAGATATATACAAATGGTTACCACCTAAGCTACCTAAAATTGGAAAGTGCTACCAGTCCATAGAATAAATCCATGAGCAAGACCTTGCCTGCATCCCAAGTATCATTTCTAATAACAGCTCCGCATGTACCTTCTACAAGGTGCGATACCATAGAGACCGTGTGATCATGTTACGATCTGGACAACTACTAGTTTTACCTTCTCGTCCAATACATATTGAAGAAATATGTAAAAATTCTGTTCATCACTTTATTACAGAAGACACTCTTATTGCCAACTCTGAAGGTTGTACGTTGATTCTAAATGGGCGTAAATTCTTCATGTCGATTTCCACTTTACAGTCGTTAGCCCTTGTGTTGCCTGCAGTAGAAGCTAAACATATCGCCAATACCACCCTCAATAACGCAATAGACAACCTTGAAGGTCTTAATTCTCAAATTCAAGCTATGAATGTCGGAGACCGTTTGATAGACCTCTCTTCAGTGAACACCTCCTCATGGACCCAATGGATCACTTGGATCCTGATTGGACTTATAATTCTCTTCCTACTGTTCATCTTCCGAAAGAGTATCAACTCATGGTCTGTGCGAAGACACAAACCGAAACCACCGCCGAGACCATCACTTCCACCCCTTGTAGACTCAGAAAGGAACACCTTCCGAAGTTCCTTCTAAGAGGGGAGGAATTATATAAAGACTTTATTATATATTTTTATTATCTCTTAGTAGTTTCCCCGTAGCTAAAGTTATGTATGTAACATTATTATCGCTTATAAAAATATGTGTGGTCAGCACATCCAGTTTCTATTATATACTCAACTGGGTGCACTGAACCGGCAGCCTGATTTTATACTTAGCCGCAATAAACTCGCTTGTATCCCGAAGTCGTAGCTTTATTTCTAAAAATCTCAAAAGGACCCAATACATTTAACTTGCATTTATTTAGAATCTATCAAACCTGCAAACTCTGTTACGGCAAATTCATTTAACAGGCAACGAAGACTATTTTCTCTAAGGTAGAACGTTGATGCGCAAACTAATTTTCCAAAAAAGTAGTACAATAACACCAGTGAAATATTTTGTTTTGTCACTATTGAACATGGTATGACATTAACTATAATTATGAATTTTTTTATTATAGGTGATTCAGGGTATTCCCTGAGAACTTGGTTGTTAACCCCTTTTAATGAAGTTGAACCAAATACTCCACAATACCGCTACAACACTATCCATAAAAATACAAAATAGAGTGTCGCAACGGAGTATTGAAAGCTAGGTTCCCGTGCTTATTAAAAGACAGGGTGCTCCACTACACACCCTACATCGCCTATGGAATTATAAATGCCTGTGTCGTTCTTCATAATATGTGTGTTGAGTACCCGCACCAGATAATGAAGATCAAGATGTAGATTACGGCATAATAGATCACCATATTGAAGAAGAAGAAGTAGTTAGACGGATCAACCATGAATTAGCAGACGCCAGGAGAGCAAGGATGAGACTTGTGAGACATTTACAGCAGAGCCAACAAGATTAATTACTGTATTTTATTTCTTTAAATAAAAAACTGTGAAAGCAAAATAACTTTTAATAACTTTAAATAACACATGAGCATAAAACTAATTCTATTCTACAGTAGGTACTACAACAGTATTTTTTTATTAATATTCTAAGACTTTTCCCGATTGATTCTAGGGCTTTAATTTTTTTTTAATTTTAAGTCTTCCATGTTCTTCATATGAATCCATTTATTCTTGTAATATTCTTTTTTAATGTCCAGTTTGTTATTTAAGTTTTCTATGTCTGAATTTATCAAATTATCCAGCTTTTTTGGTAATTTCTTTCTAGTTGTTTTTCCCGTCTTTGGTGAAATAATCGGCACTTCAGGAACCGTAGTTGCAGGAATACTAATTGGAACCCCCAGTAAAAACAGCTGACAAAGTTACTGCAGGAGCGCTGGCTGAAGTCACTATTGGTGCGATGGCCCGAATGGCCAAAGCTGCTGTATGTGCGAAACCTGCAGCAGATGTTTCCAGTATATTGGCAGAATCTACAGCACTTATTGGCCAGCTTGTCCTCGTACTATTTCACAAATGTTCATATCGAATTCTATTCTCTTTTCAACAACAGTGAAATTGAAGGCTACCGAAGATTCTTGTACATCATGACCCTCGATTGATACCTTTTTTATTATAGAAAGAACTTCTTCCTCTACATTTGTTAATGTTTCTTCTTTTAAGGGCCCTCCTCCAGTACCTCTGTACTCCATCCTATTCTTGGCTTCTTTTGATATTGTCCTGCTGCGAAGATCATGGAACAGAAAAAACATTGTCGTAGAATGTGTAAGAAGTGACATTATTGTCAAAATTATTGTAACAATTATGCCCGTATGCACCGTTTGCCCTCTAAAGCGGCTTAACTTGAACTCTCTTAAATAGTAAAGCCGGCTTAATTATATTTTCGTATGCATCGCCTACAATGTAAGCCGGTTTACTTAAGTCGAATCGATCAGCTGTTTTAAGTCAAAGCAACATTTGTAATCCAACTTATTCACGATTTGTATTTTTTATTATTTTATTATACCATAATATGCAAAATAAATATATGCTACGTGACGAAACGAAAGAATATTTTAGACGATGGTCTTTTGTAATGGTTATATGGCTAAAACAGGTA